>CM068373.1:49592548-49632221 GCA_034769895.1 Magicicada septendecula
TGTACATAGAATAACTAGTCCAAGATAGGCCTATGTTTGAAGTGGATGCTATTAATAATGATGATATTGTTTTTGACAATCTCCAGAGATTTATAGTCCAGTCATTGACGTTTTTCCGCTCCGAAATCTTTCAAATGAAAATTCACTGAACACAAGTTAGTGTTAAAATTGGCATACTACTTAAACTGAAATATAAGCTTAGGAATATATAAGGAATACAAGGAATTAAAACCATTGAATAATTACTAAATTTGCTCACACAGATTACAAAAATTAAAGCAATTCTCTAGAGGTGATATGTGATGGCAACCAAAAGGAACTGCAAGAAAGAAGAGAGGAGAGTGTAAGAGAAAACTTTGGTCAGAAAGAGAAGGAATCGCTATTAGAGAGAAATGCAAGCAGGTTGGAGAAGAGCAAAACGACATGAACAACGAAGTGAGAGAAGACAAAGAGAAATTATTTCCCACGAGAGAGAGAGAGAGAGAGAGAGAGAGAGAGAGAGAGAGAGAGAGAGAGAGAGAGAGAGAGAGAGAGAGAGATTGAGAGAGAGAGAGAAACAGACAGACAGAGACCAAGGGTGAACACAGTACGAGTTTCAGAATAAACAGCACGTTATTAGAGAAACAGGTAGAAATAGCACCATGAAAAGAAAGGTATAAAAATCATTGTTATATAGCCTCTTCCAACAAAGCACGTAAATGTGACACAGGATATTGTCAACGGAGAACAATACGTCCAAAGAAAGGTGGCAGAATTTTGTATCCCTCCATGGCAGTGTTTACTATGTTTGATGAAATCTTTTTTTATAAGAAGCAGTTTAAAACGTATTGTTTATGTGAATAATTACATATATGAAGATGTAAATAAAATACAAATACCATTCAAATCCAATAACACCTGGGGAATATATGCAACAACACATATATTTGCATATTTAACAATGGCAGTATTGTAAATAATTCATAGAGAGAAGTTGTTACAAATAATTTTAAGTAGTGTATGTACAGGCAAAGATTACAGGCTCTAGCCTGTCAAATGTGATCACCTGTTGATTTTATCCAGTGTGTGTGTGTGTGTGTGTGTGTGTGTGTGTGTGTGGTCTACCAGCAGAAACATGTATTGTGCTGCAAATGGGGATGATCTCTGTGTATGCATGTATTTTGCTTGGTTAGAGAACTCCTGTCCAGACATGAATGAATTAATGACAATAATTAAACATGGTTATTTAATCAAATTTGAAGTCTACAAAACACATTTTGTAATTCAGACAATGTCATAAGTAGAAATGTACTTTCTTTCCACTGCCACTGGAAGATGCAAATGACTTACTCATGGGGCCACTCTTTGCGTTTTATTAAAGACAGGAAATCGGCATCGGCAACATCATCATTGTTGTCATTGTCTCATATATCCAGAAGCTTCACACACACACACACACACACACACACACACACACACACACACACACACATAGAAGTAAAAAAAAAAAAACAATTATTTTCTTCAAAACAAAGAAACAACTTACAAAGAACTGAAGTATGAGCTAGTGAAGTAAAATTAATATGAAAATGTAAATAGTTGAAGTAAAATAAGTAATATGGAATTTTAAGTTTTATTAAAAATAATTTTTCCAATCAATTTAGAATGGGTATTGTAAACATTACTGTGTCTTGTAAACAATAATTATGTTTAATTAAAGTGAATATTATTTTATTAAAATATTAATAAACTACCAATTTGATTTAACAAAAAAAATAATACTATTTTTGCAGATTATTTGCTAAGATTTAAAATTTTAATAATAATTCAAAAATTTATATTCCTGTCAGACACTCGAGAAATTTACAACAATTTTACAATTGTTTTTTAATGTCTTTTGTTTTGATGTTATAGATTATTATTCTTGTGTGTCACATATAAAGGCATAATAGTATGTCAGTGTATCTTGTTAAAAAGGGAATATTCTGAATTCACCTTTCAAATTTTTGATATTTAATTTTTTAAATATAATAGTTAATAAATGGATGATTTATTATTTTTCAGTATCGTAATTATTTATTTTATACCATCAATGTCTCACTCCTCTATTAAACAATTTACTGTGCAACAATTATACTTAACACAATGAACAAGCAAATTCATATGACCCAGCCTGTGATTTACACAATACAGTTAGGTTGGGTATAAACAAAGAATTGTATTCATTAATATTATTTTTAACACTGCATAATAAATATTAATAGTGCTGCTAATCTGTGACACAAGAATTAGTACATTGTTCTATTATTATTAGTATTTTATATTTTATTGTATGTAAAGATAGTATTATAATTTTATTATTGCTGTGTATTTCATAACTGGCGCTCTGCAAAATTTAAAGAGAAAATTGTTGTCACGAGATAATTATAACAACAATAACAGTTAAGTAGATAATATTAAATAAAGAACAAATGGAGTCCAGGTTTACAAAGAATCAGTACACATAAAACCACAATTTAAATTTATTTACACTAAAACAAAAATGGCTGAACTTATCAAACGTTATATATATGTATATACGTATTGTTATGTACAGGTGTCACATAGAATAACTAGTCCGAGATAGGCCTATGTTTGAAGTGGATGCTATTAATAATGATGCTATTATTTTTGACAATCTCCAGAGATTTATAGTCCAGTCATTGACGGTTTTCCGCTCCGAATTCTTTCAAATGAAAATTCACTGAACACAAGTTAGTGTTAAAATTGGCATACTACTTAAACTGAAATATAAGCTTAGGAATATATAAGGAATACAAGGAATTAAAACCATTGAATAATTACAAAATTTGCTTACACAGTTTACAAAAATTAAAGCAATTCTCTAGAGGTGATATGTGATGGCAACCAAAAGGAACTGCAAGAAAGAAGAGAGGAGAGTGTAAGAGAAAACTTTGGTCAGAAAGAGAAGGAATCGCTATTAGAGAGAAATGCAAGCAGGTTGGAGAAGAGCAAAACGACATGAACAACGAAGTGAGAGAAGACAAATAGAAATTATTTCCCACGAGAGAGAGAGAGAGAGAGAGAGAGAGAGAGAGAGAGAGAGAGAGAGAGAGAGAGAGAGAGACAGACAGACAGACAGACAGACAGACAGAGACAGACAGACAGACAGACAGACAGAGACCATGGGTGAACACAGTACGTGTTTCAGAATAAACAGCACGTTATTAGAGAAACAGGTAGAAATAGCACCATGAAAAGAAAGGTATAAAAATCATTTTTATATAGCCTCTTCCTACAAAGCAAGTAAATGTGACACAGGATATTGTCAACGGAGAACAATACGTCCAAAGAAAGGTGGCAGAATTTTGTATCCCTCCATGGCTGTGTTTACTATGTTTGATGAAATCTTTTTTTATAAGAAGCAGTTTTAAAACGTATTGTTTATGTGAATAATTACGTATATGAAGATGTAAATAAAATACAAATACCATTCAAATTCAATAACACCTGGGGAATATATGCAACAACACATATATTTGCATATTTAACAATGGCAGTATTGTAAATAATTCATAGAGAGAAGTTGTTACAAATAATTTTAAGTAGTGTATGTACAGGCAAAGATTACAGGCTCTAGCCTGTCAAATGTGATCACCTGTTGATTTTATCCAGTGTGTGTGTGTGTGTGGTCTACCAGCAGAAACAGGTATTGTGCTGCAAATGGGGACAATCTCTGTGTATGCATGTATTTTGCTTGGTTAGAGAACTCCTGTCCAGACATGAATGAATTAATGACAATAATTAAACATGGTTATTTAATCAAATTTGAAGTCTACAAAACACATTTTGTAATTCAGACAATGCCATAAGTAGAAATGTACTTTCTTTCCATTGCCACTGGAAGATGCAAATGACTTACTCATGGGGCCACTCTTTGGGTTTTATTAAAGACAGGAAATCGGCATCGGCAACATCATCATCGTTGTCATTGTCTCATATATCCAGAAGCTTCACACACACACACACACACACACATAGAAGTAAAAAAAAAAAAACAATTATTTTCTTCAAAACAAAGAAATAACTTACAAAGAACTGAAGTATGAGCTAGTGAAGTAAAATTAATATGAAAATGTTAATAGTTGAAGTAAAATAAGTAATATGGAATTTTAAGTTTTATTAAAAATAATTTTTCCAATCAATTTAGAATGGGTATTGTAAACATTACTGTGTCTTGTAAACAATAATTATGTTTAATTAAAGTGAATATTATTTTATTAAAATATTAATAAACTTACAATTTGATTTAACAAAAAAAATAATACTATTTTTGCAGATTATTTGCTAAGATTTAAAATTTTAATAATAATTAAAAAATTTATATTCCTGTCAGACACTCGAGAAATTTACAACAATTTTACAATTGTTTTTTAATGTCTTTTGTTTTGATGTTATAGATTATTATTCTTGTGTGTCACATATAAGAGGCATAATAGTATGTCAGTGTATCTTGTTAAAAAGGGAATATTCGGAATTCACCTTTCAAATTTTTGATATTTAATTTTTTAAATATAATAGTTAATAAATGGATGATTTATTATTTTTCAGTATCGTAATTATTTATTTTATGCCATCAATGTCTCACTCCTCTATTAAACAATTTACTGTGCAACAATTATACTTAACACAATGAACAAGCATATTCATATGACCCAGCCTGTGATTTACACAATACAGTTAGGTTGGGTATAAACAAAGAATTGTATTCATTAATATTATTTTTAACACTGCATAATAAATATTAGTAGTGCTGCTAATCTGTGACACAAGAATTAGTACATTGTTCTATTATTATTAGTATTTTATATTTTATTGTATGTAAAGATAGTATTATAATTTTATTATTGCTGTGTATTTCATAACTGGCGCTCTGCAAAATTTAAAGAGAAAATTGTTGTCACGAGATAATTATAACAACAATAACAGTTAAGTAGATAATATTAAATAAAGAACAAATGGAGTCCAGGTTTACAAAGAATCAGTACACATAAAACCACAATTTAAATTTATTTACACTAAAACCAAAATGGCTGAACTTATCAAACGATATATATATGTATATACGTATTGTTATGTACAGGTGTCACATAGAATAACTAGTCCAAGATAGGCCTATGTTTGAAGTGGATGCTATTAATAATGATGATATTGTTTTTGACAATCTCCAGAGATTTATAGTCCAGTCATTGACGGTTTTCCGCTCCGAAATCTTTCAAATGAAAATTCACTGAACACAAGTTTGTGTTAAAATTGGCATACTTCTTAAACTGAAATATAAGCTTAGGAATATATAAGGAATACAAGGAATTAAAACCATTGAATAATTACTAAATTTGCTCACACAGATTACAAAAATTAAAGCAATTCTCTAGAGGTGATATGTGATGGCAACCAAAAGGAACTGCAAGAAAGAGAGAGGAGAGTGTAAGAGAAAACTTTGGTCAGAAAGAGAAGGAATCGCTATTAGAGAGAAATGCAAGCAGGTTGGAGAAGAGCAAAACGACATGAACAACGAAGTGAGAGAAGACAAAGAGAAATTATTTCCCACGAGAGAGAGAGAAAGAGAGAGAGAGAGAGAGAGAGAGAGAGAGAGAGAGAGAGAGAGAGAGAGAGAGAGAGAGAGAGAGAGAGAGAGAGAGAGAGAGACAGACAGAGACAGACAGACAGAGAGAGAGAGAGACAGACAGACATACAGAGACTAAGGGTGAACACCGTACGTGTTTCAGAATAAACAGCACGTTATTAGAGAAACAGGTAGAAATAGCACCATGAAAAGAAAGGTATAAAAATCATTTTCATATAGCCTCTTCCTACAAAGCACGTAAATGTGACACAGGATATTGCCAACGGAGAACAATACGTCCAAAGAAAGTTGGCAGAATTTTGTATCCCTCCATGGCAGTGTTTACTATGTTTGATGAAATCTTTTTTTATATGAAGCAGTTTTAAAACGTATTGTTTATGTGAATAATTACGTATATGAAGATGTAAATAAAATACAAATACCATTCAAATCCAATAACACCTGGGGAATATATGCAACAACACATATATTTGCATATTTAACAATGGCAGTATTGTAAATAATTCATAGAGAGTAGTTGTTACAAATAATTTTAAGTAGTGTATGTACAGGCAAAGGTTACAGGCTCTAGCCTGTCAAATGTGATCACCTGTCGATTTTATCCAGTGTGTGTGTGTGTGTGTGTGGTCTACCAGCAGAAACAGGTATTGTGCTGCAAATGGGGACGATCTCTGTGTATGCATGTATTTTGCTTGGTTAGAGAACTCCTGTCCAGACATGAATGAATTAATGACAATAATTAAACATGGTTATTTAATCAAATTTGAACTCTACAAAACACATTTTATAATTCAGACAATGCCATAAGTAGAAATGTACTTTCTTTCCACTGCCACTGGAAGATGCAAATGACTTACTCATGGGGCCACTCTTTGGGTTTTATTAAAGACAGGAAATCGGCATCGGCAACATCATCATCGTTGTCATTGTCTCATATATCCAGAAGCTGCACACACACACACACACACACACACACACACACACACACACACACACACACACACACACACACACACACACACACACACACACACACACACACACACAGAAGTAAAAAAAAAAACAATTATTTTCTTCAAAACAAAGAAACAACTTACAAAGAACTGAAGTGTGAGCTAGTGAAGTAAAATTAATATGAAAATGTAAATAGTTGAAGTAAAATAAGTAATATGGATTTTTAAGTTTTATTAAAAATAATTTTCCAATCAATTTAGAATGGGTATTGTAAACATTACTGTGTCTTGTAAACAATAATTATGTTTACTTAAAGTGAATATTATTTTATTAAAATATTAATAAACTTACAATTTGATTTAACAAAAAAAATAATAATACTGTTTTTGCAGATTATTTGCTAAGATTTAAAATTTTAATAATGATTCAAAAATTTATATTCCTGTCAGACACTCGAGAAATTTACAAGAATTTTACAATTGTTTTTTTAATGTCTTTTGTTTTGATGTTATAGATTATTATTCTTGTGTGTTACATATAAGAGGCATAATAGTATGTCAGTGTATCTTGTTAAAAAGGGAATGTTCTGAATTCACATTTCAAATTTTTGATATTTAATTTTTTAAATATAATATTTAATAAATGGATGATTTATTATTTTTCAGTATCGTAATTAGTTATTTTATGCCATCAATGTCTCACTCCTCTATTAAACAATTTACAGTGCAACAATTATACTTAACACAATGAACAAGCAAATTCATATGACCCAGCCTGTGATTTACACAATACAGTTAGGTTGGGTATAAACAAAGAATTGTATTCATTAATATTATTTTTAACACTGCATAATAAGTATTAGTAGTGCTGCTAATCTGTGACACAAGAATTAGTACATTGTTCTATTAATATTAGTATTTTATATTTTATTGTATGTAAAGATAGTATTATAATTTTATTATTGCTGTGTATTTCATAACTGGCGCTCTGCAAAATTTAAAGAGAAAATTGTTGTCACGAGATAATTATAACAACAATAACAGTTAAGTAGATAATATTAAATAAAGAACAAATGGAGTCCAGGTTTACAAAGAATCAGTACACATAAAACCACAATTTAAATTTATTTACACTAAAACAAAAATGGCTGAACTTATCAAACGATATATATATGTATATACGTATTGTTATGTACAGGTGTCACATAGAATAACTAGTCCAAGATAGGCCTATGTTTGGAGTGGATGCTATTAATAATGATGCTATTATTTTTGACAATCTCCAGAGATTTATAGTCCAGTCATTGACGGTTTTCCGCTCCGAATTCTTTCAAATAAAAATTCACTGAACACAAGTTAGTGTTAAAATTGGCATACTACTTAAACTGAAATATAAGCTTAGGAATATATAAGGAATACAAGGAATTAAAACCATTGAATAATTACTAAATTTGCTCACACAGATTACAAAAATTAAAGCAATTCTCTACAGGTGATATGTGATGGCAACCAAAAGGAACTGCAAGAAAGAAGAGAGGAGAGTGTAAGAGAAAACTTTGGTCAGAAAGAGAAGGAATCGCTATTAGAGAGAAATGCAAGCAGGTTGGAGAAGAGCAAAACGACATGAACAATGAAGTGAGAGAAGACAAAGAGAAATTATTTCCAACGAGAGAGAGAGAGAGAGAGAGAGAGAGAGAGAGAGAGAGAGAGAGAGAGAGAGAGAGAGAGAGAGAGAGAGAGAGAGAGAGAGAGAGAGAGAGAGAGAGAGAGAGAGAGACAGACAGACAGACAGACAGACATACAGAGACCAAGGGTGAACACAGTACGAGTTTCAGAATAAACAGCACGTTATTAGAGAAACAGGTAGAAATAGCACCATGAAAAGAAAGGTATAAAAATCATTGTTATATAGCCTCTTCCTACAAAGCACGTCAATGTGACACAGGATATTGTCAACGGAGAACAATACGTCCAAAAAAGGTGGCAGAATTTTGTATCCCTCCATGGCAGTGTTTACTATGTTTGATGAAATCTTTTTTTACAAGAAGCAGATTTAAAACGTATTGTTTAGGTGAATAATTAAATATATGAAGATGTAAATAAAATACAAATACTATTCAAATCCAATAACACCTGGGGAATATATGCAACAACACATATATTTGCATATTTAACAATGGCAGTATTGTAAATAATTCACAGAGAGAAGTTGTTACAAATAATTTTAAGTAGTGTATGTACAGGCAAAGATTACAGGCTCTAGCCTGTCAAATGTGATCAATTGTTGATTTTATCCAGTGAGTGTGTGTGTGTGTGTGTGTGTGTGTGTGTGTGTGTGTGTGTGTGTGTGTGTGTGTGTGTGTGTGTGTGTGGTCTACCAGCAGAAACAGGTATTGTGCTGCAAATGGGGATGATCTCTGTGTATGCATGTATTTTGCTTGGTTAGAGAACTCCTGTCCAGACATGAATGAATTAATGACAATAATTAAACAAGGTTATTTAATCAAATTTGAAGTCTACAAAACACATTTTGTAATTCAGACAATGTCATAAGTAGAAATGTACTTTCTTTCCACTGCCACTGGAAGATGCAAATGACTTACTCATGGGGCCACTCTTTGGGTTTTATTAAAGACAGGAAATCGGCATCGGCAACATCATCATCGTTGTCATTGTCTCATATATCCAGAAGCTTCACACACACACACACACACCACACAGAAGTAAAAAAAAAAACAATTATTTTCTTCAAAACAAAGAAACAACTTACAAAGAACTGAAGTATGAGCTAGTGAAGTAAAATTAATATGAAAATGTTAATAGTTGAAGTAAAATAAGTAATATGGAATTTTAAGTTTTATTAAAAATAATTTTTCCAATCAATTTAGAATGGGTATTGTAAACATTACTGTGTCTTGTAAACAATAATTATGTTTAATTAAAGTGAATATTATTTTATTAAAATATTAATAAACTTACAATTTGATTTAACAAAAAAAAATAATACTATTTTTGCAGATTATTTGCTAAGATTTAAAATTTTAATAATAATTAAAAAATTTATATTCCTGTCAGATACTCGAGAAATTTACAACAATTTTACAATTGTTTTTTAATGTCTTTTGTTTTGATGTTATAGATTATTATTCTTGTGTGTCACATATAAGAGGCATAATAGTATGTCAGTGTATCTTGTTAAAAAGGGAATATTCTGAATTCACCTTTCAAATTTTTGATATTTAATTTTTTAAATATAATAGTTAATAAATGGATGATTTATTATTTTTCAGTATCGTAATTAGTTATTTTATGCCATCAATGTCTCACTCCTCTATTAAACAATTTACTGTGCAACAATTATACTTAACACAATGAACAAGCAAATTCATATGACCCAGCCTGTGATTTACACAATACAGTTAGGTTGGGTATAAAAAAAAGAATTGTATTCATTAATATTATTTTTAACACTGCATAATAAATATTAGTAGTGCTGCTAATCTGTGACACAAGAATTAGTACATTGTTCTATTATTATTAGTATTTTATATTTTATTGTATGTAAAGATAGTATTATAATTTTATTATTGCTGTGTATTTCATAACTGGCGCTCTGCAAAATTTAAAGAGAAAATTGTTGTCACGAGATAATTATAACAACAATAACAGTTAAGTAGATAATATTAAATAAAGAACAAATGGAGTCCAGGTTTACAAAGAATCAGTACACATAAAACCACAATTTAAATTTATTTACACTAAAACCAAAATGGCTGAACTTATCAAACGATATATATATGTATATACGTATTGTTATGTACAGGTGTCACATAGAATAACTAGTCCAAGATAGGCCTATGTTTGAAGTGGATGCTATTAATAATGATGATATTGTTTTTGACAATCTCCAGAGATTTATAGTCCAGTCATTGACGGTTTTCCGCTCCGAAATCTTTCAAATGAAAATTCACTGAACACAAGTTTGTGTTAAAATTGGCATACTTCTTAAACTGAAATATAAGCTTAGGAATATATAAGGAATACAAGGAATTAAAACCATTGAATAATTACTAAATTTGCTCACACAGATTACAAAAATTAAAGCAATTCTCTAGAGGTGATATGTGATGGCAACCAAAACGAACTGCAAGAAAGAAGTGAGGAGAGTGTAAGAGAAAACTTTGGTCAGAAAGAGAAGGAATCGCTATTAGAGAGAAATGCAAGCAGGTTGGAGAAGAGCAAAACGACATGAACAACGAAGTGAGAGAAGACAAAGAGAAATTATTTCCCATGACAGAGAGAGAGAGAGAGAGAGAGAGAGAGAGAGAGAGAGAGAGAGAGAGAGAGAGAGAGACAGAGACAGAGACCAAGGGTGAACACAGTACGAGTTTCAGAATAAGCAGCACGTTATTAGAGAAACAGGTAAAAATAGCACCATGAAAAGAAAGGTATAAAAATCATTGTTATATAGCCTCTTCCTACAAAGCACGTCAATGTGACACAGGATATTGTCAACGGAGAACAATACGTCCAAAGAAAGGTGGCAGAATTTTGTATTCCTCCATGGCAGTGTTTACTATGTTTGATGAAATCTTTTTTTATAAGAAGCAGTTTTAAAACGTATTGTTTAGGTGAATAATTACGTATATGAAGATGTAAATAAAATACAAATACTATTCAAATCCATAACACCTGGGGAATATATGCAACAACACATATATTTGCATATTTAACAATGGCAGTATTGTATTCATAGAGAGAAGTTGTTACAAATAATTTTAAGTAGTGTATGTACAGGCAAAGATTACAGGCTCTAGCCTGTCAAATGTGATCACCTGTTGATTTTATCCAGTGTGTGTGTGTGTGTGTGTGTGTGTGTGTATGTGTGTGTGTGTGTGTGTGTGTGTGTGTGGTCTACCAGCAGAAACAGGTATTGTGCTGCAAATGGGGACGATCTCTGTGTATGCATGTATTTTGCTTGGTTAGAGAACTCCTGTCCAGACATGAATGAATTAATGACAATAATTAAACATGGTTATTAAAATCAAATTTGAAGTCTACAAAACACATTTTGTAATTCAGACAGTGCCATAAGTAGAAATGTACTTTCTTTCCACTGCCACTGGAAGATGCAAATGACTTACTCATGGGGCCACTCTTTGGGTTTTATTAAAGACAGGAAATCGGCATCGGCAACATCATCATCGTTGTCATTGTCTCATATATCCAGAAGCTGCACACACACAAACACACACACACACACACACATATAGAAGTAAAAAAAAAAATTATTTTCTTCAAAACAAAGAAACAACTTACAAAGAACTGAAGTATGAGCTAGTGAAGTAAAATTAATATGAAAATGTAAATAGTTGAAGTAAAATAAGTAATATGGAATTTTAAGTTTTTTTAAAAATAATTTTTCCAATCAATTTAGAATGGGTATTGTAAACATTACTGTGTCTTGTAAACAATAATTATGTTTAATTAAAGTGAATATTATTTTATTAAAATATTAATAAACTTACAATTTGATTTAACAAAAAAAAAATAATACTATTTTTGCAGTTTATTTGCTAAGATTTAAAATTTTAATAATAATTCAAAAATTTAGATTCCTGTCAGACACTCGAGAAATTTACAAGAATTTTACAATTGTTTTTTAATGTCTTTTGTTTTGATGTTATAGATTATTATTCTTGTGTGTTACATATAAGAGGCATAATAGTATGTCAGTGTATCTTGTTAAAAAGGGAATATTCTGAATTCACATTTAAAAATTTTGATATTTAATTTTTTAAATATAATAGTTAATAAATGGATGATTTATTATTTTTCAGTATCGTAATTAGTTATTTTATGCCATCAATGTCTCACTCCTCTATTAAACAATTTACTGTGCAACAATTATACTTAACACAATGAACAAGCAAATTCATATGACCCAGCCTGTGATTTACACAATACAGTTAGGTTGGGTATAAACAAAGAATTGTATTCATTAATATTATTTTTAACACTGCATAATAAATATTAGTAGTGCTGCTAATCTGTGACACAAGAATTAGTACATTGTTCAATTATTATTAGTATTTTATATTCTATTGTATGTAAAGATAGTATTATAATTTTATTATTGCTCTGTATTTCATAACTGGCGCTCTGCAAAATTTAAAGAGAAAATTGTTGTCACGAGATAATTATAACAACAATAACAGTTAAGTAGATAATATTAAATAAAGACAAATGGAGTCCAGGTTTACAAAGAATCAGTACACATAAAACCACAATTTAAATTTATTTACACTAAAACAAAAATGGCTGAAATTATCAAACGATATATATATATATGTATATACGTATTGTTATGTACAGGTGTCACATAGAATAACTAGTCCGAGGTAGGCCTATGTTTGAAGGGGATGCTATTAATAATGATGCTATTGTTTTTGACAATCTCCAGAGATTTATATTCCAGTCATTGACGGTTTTCCGCTCCGAATTCTTTCAAATGAAAATTCACTTAACACATGTTAGTGTTAAAATTGCCATACTACTTAAACTGAAATATAAGCTTAGGAATATATAAGGAATACAAGGAATTAAAACCATTGAATAATTACTAAATTTGCTCACACAGATTACAAAAATTAAAGCAATTCTCTAGAGGTGAACCAAATACACTGTACTCACCGTCTATGGCTTTTTTCCTTGATGTTTTTTTCAGTTTACATGTTTCAAGGCGCTTGCCTCATCATCAGAACTTATAAAATCAATCTATGTCATAAATAATGACATTTGTCAAAATATTAAAAACACAATACGGCAATTAAACTATGTACATAAATTCGCTTTAAAAATGTTCGGTGTGCCTTGCAAGACAACACGCGCCGTACTGACGTAATCTAAGCCTTATCTCGACTATATCTCATAGCGGTATCGTACAGTATATTTGATTTATACTGTAATTGGTCGTTTAACACATGTGGCTTGGTACTGGCGTCGTTGTATGCTTTGTAAATTTCATATTCTTCAAGGGCGTTCAAATAACTCCCTTTACTGCAGAAATGAAGGGGTATTAAATTTGAGCTAAAATCCGTGTAACTGTGACTGTTGTCTATGAGGTGCTTGGCGAAATTTGACTTGATATTGTCGAAGTTGTAAACTCGTGTAGGGGGTCTATGTTCAGAAAATCTTTTCAAAAAACCTCGACCCGTCTGGCCCACATAAAAAGCCTCACAGTCGTTGCAGACTAGCTTATAAACACCCGTTTTATTTTCAAGACTGGTATGTTCACGGGTGCGGAGATTATTCAAGATGTTATTACTAGTCTTATAGGAAACGACTATGTTGTTAACTTTATTAATGGTTGACTTAAAAATCCCCGGCATGAAATGCGTATAAGGTGCCGCAATGTATTTGCGTGCCTTTGTTTCGAGGTTCTCATTTCTATTATTTATATCTTTAGTTTCATTTTTAATAGTGTTACTCTTCTTTTTCTTTTGTTTTTTTAAAATATTATCTATTATTCTTTCATTGTACCCGTTGTACAATGAAATTGTTTCATTGAAAGAATAATAGATAATATTTTAAAAAAACAAAAGAAAAAGAAGAGTAACACTATTAAAAATGAAACTAAAGATATAAATAATAGAAATGAGAACCTCGAAACAAAGGCACGCAAATACATTGCGGCACCTTATACGCATTTCATGACGGGGATTTTTAAGTCAACCATTAATAAAGTTAACAACATAGTCGTTTCCTATAAGACTAGTAATAACATCTTGAATAATCTCCGCACCCGTGAACATACCAGTCTTGAAAATAAAACGGGTGTTTATAAGCTAGTCTGCAACGACTGTGAGGCTTTTTATGTGGGCCAGACGGGTCGAGGTTTTTTGAAAAGATTTTCTGAACATAGACCCCCTACACGAGTTTACAACTTCGACAATATCAAGTCAAATTTCGCCAAGCACCTCATAGACAACAGTCACAGTTACACGGATTTTAGCTCAAATTTAATACCCCTTCATTTCTGCAGTAAAGGGAGTTATTTGAACGCCCTTGAAGAATATGAAATTTACAAAGCATACAACGACGCCAGTACCAAGCCACATGTGTTAAACGACCAATTACAGTATAAATCAAATATACTGTACGATACCGCTATGAGATATAGTCGAGATAAGGCTTAGATTACGTCAGTACGGCGCGTGTTGTCTTGCAAGGCACACCGAACATTTTTAAAGCGAATTTATGTACATAGTTTAATTGCCGTATTGTGTTTTTAATATTTTGACAAATGTCATTATTTATGACATAGATTGATTTTATAAGTTCTGATGATGAGGCAAGCGCCTTGAAACATGTAAACTGGAAAAAACATCAAGGAAAAAAGCCATAGACGGTGAGTACAGTGTATTTGGTTAACAAACACGTGGCTTGGGACTACAATAGGATTTATTCCATTTAAATCTCTAGAGGTGATATGTGATGGCAACCAAAGGAACTGCAAGAAAGAAAAGAGGAGAGTGTAAGAGAAAACTTTGGTCAGAAAGAGAAGGAATCGCTATTAGAGAGAAATGCAAGCAGGTTGGAGAAGAGCAAAACGACATGAACAACGAAGTGAGAGAAGACAAAAAGAAATTATTTCCCATGAGAGAGAGAGAGAGAGAGAGAGAGAGAGAGACAGAGAGAGAGAGAGACAGACAGAGACCAAGGGTGAACACAGTACGAGTTTCAGAATAAACAGCACGTTATTAGAGAAACAGGTAGAAATAGCACCATGAAAAGAAAGGTATAAAAATCATTGTTATATAGCCTCTTCCTACAAAGCACGTAAATGTGACGCAGGATATTGTCAACGGAGAACAATACGTCCAAAGAAAGGTGGCAGAATTTTGTATCCCTCCATGGCAGTGTTTACTATGTTTGATGAAATCTTTTTTTATAAGAAGCAGTTTTAAAACGTATTGTTTATGTGAATAATTACGTATATGAAGATGTAAATAAAATACAAATACCATTCAAATCCAATAACACCTGGGGAATATATGCAACAACACATATATTTGCAAATTTAACAATGGCAGTATTGTAAATAATTCATAGAGAGAAGTTGTTACAAATAATTTTAAGTAGTGTATGTACAGGCAAAGATTACAGGCTCTAGCCTGTCAAATGTGATCACCTGTTGATTTTATCCAGTGTGTGTGTGTGTGTGTGTGTGTGTGTGTGTGTGTGTGTGTGTGTGTGTGTGTGTGTGAGTGTGTGTGTGTGTGTGTGTGTGTGTGGTCTAGCAGCAGAAACAGGTATTGTGCTGCAAATGGGGACGATCTCTGTGTATGCATGTATTTTGCTTGGTTAGAGAACTCCTGTCCAGACATGAATGAATTAATGACAATAATTAAACATGGTTATTTAATCAAATTGGAAGTCTACAAAACACATTTTGTAATTCAGACAATGCCATAAGTAGAAATGTACTTTCTTTCCACTGCCACTGGAAGATGCAAATGACTTACACATGGGGCCACTCTTTGGGTTTTATTAAAGACAGGAAATCGGCATCGGCAACATCATCATCGTTGACATTGTCTCATATATCCAGAATCTACACACACACACACACACACACACACACACAGAATTAAAAAAAAAACAATTATTTTCTTCAAAACAAAGAAACAACTTACAAAGAACTGAAGTGTGAGCTAGTGAAGTAAAATTAATATGAAAATGTAAATAGTTGAAGTAAAATAAGTAATATGGAATTTTAAGTTTTATTAAAAATAATTTTTCAAATCAATTTAGAATGGGTATTGTAAACATTACTGTGTCTTGTAAACAATAATTATGTTTAATTAAAGTGAATATTATTTTATTAAAATATTAATAAACTTACAATTTGATTTAACAAAAAAAAAAAATACTATTTTTGCAGATTATTTGCTAAGATTTAAAATTTTAATAATGATTCAAAAATTTATATTCCTGTCAGACACTCGAGAAATTTACAAGAATTTTATAATTGTTTTTTAATGTCTTTTGTTTTTATGCTATAGATTATTATTCTTGTGTGTTACATATAAGAGGCATAATAGTATGTCAGTGTATCTTGTTAAAAAGGGAATATTCTGAATTCACATTTCAAATTTTTGATATTTAATTTTTTAAATATAATAGTTAATAAATGGATGATTTATTATTTTTCAGTATCGTAATTAGTTATATAATGCCATCAATGTCTCACTCCTCTATTAAACAATTTACTGTGCAACAATTATACTTAACACAATGAACAAGCAAATTCATATGACCCAGCTTGTGATTTACACAATACAGTTAGGTTGGGTATAAACAATGAATTGTATCCATTAATATTATTTTTAACACTGCATAATAAATATTAGTGCTGCTAATCTGTGACACAAGAACTAGTACATTGTTCTATTATTATTAGTATTTTATATTTTATTGTATATAAAGATAGTATTATAATTTTATTATTGCTGTGTATTTCATAACTGGCGCTCTGCAAAATTTAAAGAGAAAATTGTTGTCACGAGATAATTATAACAACAATAACAGTTACGTAGATAATATTAAATAAAGAACAAATGGAGTCCAGGTTTACAAAGAATCAGTACACATAAAACCACAATTTAAATTTATTTACACTAAAACAAAAATAGCTGAACTTATCAAACGATATATATATATATATGTATATACGTATTGTTATGTACAGGTGTCACATAGAATAACTAGTCCAAGATAGGCCTATGTTTGAAGTGGATGCTATTAATAATGATGCAATTGTTTTTGACAATCTCCAGAGATTTATAGTCCAGTCATTGACGGTTTTCCGCTCCGAATTCTTTCAAAAGAAAAGCACTGAACACAAGTTAGTGTTAAAATTGGCATACTACTTAAACTGAAATATAAGCTTAGGAATATATAAGGAATACAAGGAACTAAAACCATTGAATAATTACTAAATTTGCTCACACAGATTACAAAAATTAAAGCAATTCTCTAGAGGTGATATGTGATGGAAACCAAAAGGAACTGCAAGAAAGAAGAGAGGAGAGTGTAAGAGAAAACTTTGGTCAGAAAGAGAAGGAATCACTATTATAGAGAAATGCAAGCAGGTTGGAGAAGAGCAAAACGACATGAAGAACGAAGTGAGAGAAGACAAAAAGAAATTATTTCCCATGAGAGAGAGAGAGAGAGAGAGAGAGAGAGAGAGAGAGAGAGAGAGAGAGAGAGAGAGAGAGAGACAGACAGACAGACAGAGACCAAGAGTGAACACAGTACGAGTTTCAGAATAAACAGCACGTTATTAGAGAAACAGGTAGAAATAGCACCATATAAAGAAAGGTATAAAAATCATTGTTATATAGCCTCTTCCTACAAAGCACGTCAATGTGACACAGGATATTGTCAACGGAGAACAATACGTCCAAAGAAAGGTGGCAGAATTTTGTATCCCTCCATGGCAGTGTTTACTATGTTTGATGAAATCTTTTTTTATAAGAAGCAGTTTTAAAACGTATTGTTTAGGTGAATAATTACGTATATGAAGATTTAAATAAAATACAAATACTATTCAAATCCAATAACACCTGGGGAATATATGCAACAACACATATATTTGCATATTTAACAATGGCAGTATTGTAAATAATTCATAGAGAGAAGTTGTTACACATAATTTTAAGTAGTGTATGTACAGGCAAAGATTAGAGGCTCTAGCCTGTCAAATGTGATCACCTGTTGATTTTATCCAGTGTGTGTGTGTGTGTGTGTGTGTGTGTGTGTGTGTGTATGTGTGTGTGTGTTCTACCAGCAGAAACAGGTATTGTGCTGCAAATGGGGACGATCTCTGTGTATGCATGTATTTTGCTTGGTTAGAGAACTCCTGTCCAGACATGAATGAATTAATGACAATAATTAAACATGGTTATTAAAATCAAATTTGAAGTCTACAAAACACATTTTGTAATTCAGACAATGCCATAAGTAGAAATGTACTTTCCTTCCACTGCCACTGGAAGATGCAAATGACTTACTCATGGGGCACTCTTTGGGTTTTATTAAAGACAGGAAATCGGCATCGGCAACATCATCATCGTTGTCATTGTCTCATATATCCAGAAGCTGCACACACACACACACACACACACACACACACACATAGAAGTAAAAAAAAACAATTATTTTCTTCAAAACAAAGAAACAACTTACAAAGAACTGAAGTATGAGCTAGTGAAGTAAAATTAATATGAAAATGTAAATAGTTGAAGTAAAATAAGTAATATGGAATTTTAAGTTTTATTAAAAATAATTTTTCCAATCAATTTAGAATGGGTATTGTAAACATTACTGTGTCTTGTAAACAATAATTATGTTTAATTAAAGTGAATATTATTTTATTAAAATATTAATAAACTTACAATTTGATTTAACAAAAAAAAATAATACTATTTTTGCAGATTATTTGCTAAGATTTAAAATTTTAATAATAATTAAAAAATTTATATTCCTGTCAGACACTCGAGAAATTTACAACAATTTTACAATTGTTTTTTAATGTCTTTTGTTTTGATGTTATAGATTATTATTCTTGTGTGTCACATATAAGAGGCATAATAGTATGTCAGTGTATCTTGTTAAAAAGGGAATATTCTGAATTCACATTTCAAATTTTTGATATTTAATTTTTTAAATATAATAGTTAATAAATGGATGATTTATTATTTTTCAGTATCGTAATTATTTATTTTATGCCATCAATGTCTCACTCCTCTATTAAACAATTTACTGTGCAACAATTATACTTAACACAATGAACAAGCAAATTCATATGACCCAGCCTGTGATTTACACAATACAGTTAGGTTGGGTATAAAAAAAAGAATTGTATTCATTAATATTATTTTTAACACTGCATAATAAATATTAGTAGTGCTGCTAATCTGTGACACAAGAATTAGTACATTGTTCTATTATTATTAGTATTTTATATTTTATTGTATGTAAAGATAGTATTATAATTTTATTATTGCTGTGTATTTCATAACTGGCGCTCTGCAAAATTTAAAGAGAAAATTGTTGTCACGAGATAATTATAACAACAATAACAGTTAAGTAGATAATATTAAATAAAGAACAAATGGAGTCCAGGTTTACAAAGAATCAGTACACATAAAACCACAATTTAAATTTATTTACACTAAAACCAAAATGGCTGAACTTATCAAACGATATATATATGTATATACGTATTGTTATGTACAGGTGTCACATAGAATAACTAGTCCAAGATAGGCCTATGTTTGAAGTGGATGCTATTAATAATGATGATATTGTTTTTGACAATCTCCAGAGATTTATAGTCCAGTCATTGACGGTTTTCCGCTCCGAAATCTTTCAAATGAAAATTCACTGAACACAAGTTTGTGTTAAAATTGGCATACTTCTTAAACTGAAATATAAGCTTAGGAATATATAAGGAATACAAGGAATTAAAACCATTGAATAATTACTAAATTTGCTCACACAGATTACAAAAATTAAAGCAATTCTCTAGAGGTGATATGTGATGGCAACCAAAAGGAACTGCAAGAAAGAAGAGAGGAGAGTGTAAGAGAAAACTTTGGTCAGAAAGAGAAGGAATCGCTATTAGAGAGAAATGCAAGCAGGTTGGAGAAGAGCAAAACGACATGAACAACGAAGTGAGAGAAGACAAAGAGAAATTATTTCCCACGAGAGAGAGAGAGAGAGAGAGAGAGAGAGAGAGAGAGAGAGAGAGAGAGAGAGAGAGAGAGAGAGAGAGAGAGAGAGAGACAGACAGACAGACAGACAGACAGAGACCAAGGGTGAACACAGTACGAGTTTCAGAATAAACAGCACGTTATTAGAGAAACAGGTAGAAATAGCACCATGAAAAGAAAGGTATAAAAATCATTGTTATATAGCCTCTTCCTACAAAGCACGTAAATGTGACACAGGATATTGTCAACGGAGAACAATACGTCCAAAGAAAGGTGGCAGAATTTTGTATCCCTCCATGGCAGTGTTTACTATGTTTGATGAAATCTTTTTTTATAAGAAGCAGTTTTAAAACGTATTGTTTAGGTGAATAATTACGTATATGAAGATGTAAATAAAATACAAATACTATTCAAATCCAATAACACCTGGGGAATATATGCAACAACACATATATTTGCATATTTAACAATGGCAGTATTGTAAATAATTCATAGACAGAAGTTGTTACAAATAATTTTAAGTAGTGTATGTACAGGCAAAGATTACAGGCTCTAGCCTGTCAAATGTGATCACCTGTTGATTTTATCCAGTGTGTGTGTGTGTGTGTGTGTGTGTGTGTGTGTGTGTGTGTGTGTGTGTGTGTGTGTGTGTGTGTGTGTGTGTGTGGTCTACCAGCAGAAACAGGTATTGTGCTGCAAATGGGGACGATCTCTGTGTATGCATGTATTTTGCTTGGTTAGAGAACTCCTGTCCAGACATGAATGAATTAATGACGATAATAAAACATGGTTATTTTATCAAATTGGAAGTCTACAAAACACATTTTGTAATTCAGACAATGCCATAAGTAGAAATGTACTTTCTTTCCACTGCCACTGGAAGATGCAAATGACTTACACATGGGGCCACTCTTTGGGTTTTATTAAAGACAGGAATTCGGCATCGGCAACATCATCATCGTTGTCAGTGTCTCATATATCCAGAATCTGCACACACAAACACACACACACACACACACACACACACACACACACACAGAAGTAAAAAAAAAACAATTATTTTCTTCAAAACAAGGAAACAACTTACAAAGAACTGAAGTGTGAGCTAGTGAAGTAAAATTAATATGAAAATGTAAATAGTTGAAGTAAAATAAGTAATATGGAATTTTAAGTTGTATTAAAAATAATTTTTCAAATCAATTTAGAATGGGTATTGTAAACATTACTGTGTCTTGTAAACAATAATTATGTTTAATTAAAGTGAATATTATTTATTAAAATATTAATAAACTTACAATTTTATTTAACAAAAAAAAAATAATACTATTTTGCAAATTATTTGCTAAGATTTAAAATTTTAATAATAATTCAAAAATTTATATTCCTGTCAGACACTCGAGAAATTTACAAGAATTTTACAATTGTTTTTTAATGTCTTTTGTTTTGATATTATAGATTATTATTCTTGTGTGTTACATATAAGAGTCATAATAGTATGTCAGTGTATCTTGTTAAAAAGGGAATGTTCTGAATTCACATTTCAAATTTTTGATATTTAATTTTTTAAATATAATAGTTAATAAATGGATGATTTATTATTTTTCAGTATCGTAATTAGTTATTTTATGCCATCAATGTCTCACTCCTCTATTAAACAATTTACTGTGCAACAATTACACTTAACACAATGAACAAGCAAATTCATATGACCCAGCCTGTGATTTACACAATACAGTTAGGTTGGGTATAAACAAAGAATTGTATTCATTAATATTATTTTTAACACTGCATAATAAATATTAGTAGTGCTGCTAATCTGTGACACAAGAATTAGTACATTGTTCTATTATTATTAGTATTTTATTTTATTGTATGTAAAGATAGTAGGGTATGGTGGTCCACAGTGAGAGACATGGTCCACACTGAGACATTCAATTTTTTTTAATTTGAATTATCCGCCATAAGTGTTGCTAAGGTGGGAAATTTAGGATTCAAAAATAGTGTTGGCTATAATGTTTGTGGATGGCTTCCTTTTTATTTGTACAGAAAATCTGAAGCTGAGTGTTTTGAGGTGAGTAAAGTAAAATAATCTATTCACGTTTTGATGTCTTTGGCATTTTAAATTTAAATATGAAATAAATTATTTATATTATATTGTATTTTGCTGTGAATGAGAATTAAAATGAAGTGATTCACTTGCAAATGCACAGATAATTAAGGTTATGACAAGTAATTTTTGTGATGAAGTGCACGTGGGTCACAGTGAGACATTAATAGGTGGGGTACTGTGAGACATGTTGTTTGTGGTATTTTAACCCTAAAAACTGATATTGTACAGGTTATAAGGCACACAATATGTTTTATTTGGTTATGCCATGGGCTAATTTTTTGTTTATTTGTTTTAAGATGGCTAGAAATCGTAAAAGGAAAACAAACATGGGATCTTTTTCTCATGAAAGCATGATGAAAGCAGTTGAACTTGTTATTAAGGAAGGCTATAGTATTCGCCAAGCTGCTGTTCAGAAAAATCTTTCCTTTCAAACATTAGCAAGGTAAGAAGATATATCGGGCTTATTTTCATATCAGCTTGGTTAGAAACTGGTTATTTCCTTTTAATTTCTATAATATCACTACTTGAAAAATGTTCATAGAAATTCTCACCACAGATCTTAATTGCCACCTTGTTGTTTTTCTTCAGGTATGTTCAAAAGCAATTAGCTGAACCTGATAGAGAAGTTAGAATGACTCCAAATTATGCCTGCCGGAGGGTTATGTCAGATGAGCAAGAGACCGTCTTAGCTGATTATATTCTCACGTGTTCGAAAATGAATTATCCACTGACTACAAAAGATTCTCGCCGACTGGCATATGAGACAGCTGTAAAGAATAATGTTATTATTCCAGAACAGTGGGAAAATGAAAAAATGGCCGGATTAGAATGGCTCCGTAATTTTATGAAAAGACATTCTTTTCTTAGCATAAGACATCCTGAAGCTTGTAGCATTGCTAGGTCGTCTTCTTTCAATAGACATAATGTTGAAACATTCATGGACAAATTGAAAGAGGTCTTAGAAAGAAACCCTTCCTTTTCAGATGGTTCTCGTTTATGGAACTTAGATGAAACAGGCACAACAACTGTACAAAAACCCAGAAAGGTCATAGCAGGGAAAGGTGTAAAATCTGTAGCCCAGGCAACCAGCGGTGAAAAGGGGTCTTTAGTAACAACTTGTTGTTTTATTAATGCATTAGGCAATACTCTACCACCGGCAATGGTATTTCCTCGAACTCATTTTAAGTCTCATATGATACGGGATGGCCCTTCTGGTACACTAGGTCTCGCAACACCTTCTGGTTGGATGAATGCAGATCTGTTTGTTGATGTAATGAAACATTTCATCAAACATACCTGTTCGTCTAAAGAAAATCTGACACTACTGCTGCTTGACAACCACGAAAGTCATCTTTCCATAGAATGTTTGGATCTTGCGAAAGAAAATAGTGTAACTATTCTCACTTTTCCACCACACTGTTCGCATAAGTTACAGCCCTTAGATGTAGGTGTATATTTCTCTTTTAAGTCGCATTATAATTCAGCTGTCAGTTCCTGGCTCGTAAACCACCCAGGAACCCCTTTCACGATATATGACATTGCTGGGTGTGTTAATGTTGCTTTTCAGCGATCAATGACAAAATCAAACATTGGGTAGGGTTTAGGAAGACAGGAATATTCCCATATGATAAAAATGTCTTTACAGATGATGACTATCTTCCTAGCAGTGTAACAGATAGACCCTGCGAAGAAACTCTACAAACCGAAACAAATGGTGAAAATTCTAGAACAGAATCTTCACAGGCTGATGACAACAAAAATTCTCAGTTAACTGGAATTTCATTAGAGCTTCCATTGGAAATTGATAAGGACTGTAATGAGAATTCTGAGAGAGATGGACAGAAAGTCATCAGCCCTTACGCATTTCGTGGGCTACCAAAGGCTGAGCCTCGAAAAACAAATAGGAGAAAGAAAGGTAGGTGTATGATTGTTACAGACACTACAGAGAAAAACAAATTAACAGAACTTGCTCTCAAGCGAAGATCAACAAAACAAGCAATTAATGAAGGGAAGAGTAGCAAAAGAAGGTTATTTGACAGTTCCCTTAATTCTCAAAATGAAGGTAAGAGAGATTTCTCCTGCCTTTCATCATCATCATCATCAGATCATGAGGAAGACGTCATGGAATTCAGTCCACTTACGAAGGAACCATCTCTTGGAGATTATGTATTGATTGAATTTCATGGGAAAACAAAATTAATGTATTATGTCAGTGTAGTTATAAAATCAAAAGATAGGTTTGGTGACATAGAAGTTTCATTTATGAGAAGAGTGAAAAATTCAAACAAATTTATTTTTCCGGAGATTCCAGATATGTCATCTGTTAGTGTTGCTGATGTTAAAATGATTTTACCTGAACCAAACAAGTTTGGTGCAACAAAAAGGGCAGAACAGTTATTTAAGTTTTGAAGTAAAATTTGGAAATATTAATGTAAAGTAGGTTGTCTCAGTGTGGACCAGTCGCTGTCTTATTGTAGACCACTATGGGGCACAATGAGACAAAATGACTATATAAGAAAAATTGTTTTTTTCTGATTTGCATTTAAAGAGATATCAATAATATTGTTTTGCTATAGTAGTCAATACATGTGTGTAACATCCTATGTAAGTTTTTAAACTATAACATTGAAAATAAATATTTAAACATTTTTTTAATAATTAGTGTCTCACTGTGGACCACCTTACCCTATTATAATTTTATTATTGCTGTGTATTTCATAACTGGCGCTCTGCAAAATTTAAAGAGAAAATTGTTGTCACGAGATAATTATAACAACAATAACAGTTCAGCAGATAAAATTAAATAAAGAACAAATGGAGTCCAGGTTTACAAAGAATCAGTACACATAAAACCACAATCTAAATTTATTTACACTAAAACAAAAATGGCTGAACTTATCAAACGATATATATATATATATGTATATATGTATTGTTATGTACAGGTGTCACATAGAATAACTAGTCCAAGATAGGCCTATGTTTGAAGTGGATGCTATTAATAATGATGCTATTGTTTTTGACAATCTCCAGAGATTTATAGTCCAGTCATTGACGGTTTTCCGCTCCGAATTCTTTCAAATGAAAATTCACTGAACACAAGTTAGTGTTAAAATTGGCATACTACTTAAACTGAAATATAAGCTTAGGAATATATAAGGAATACAAGGAATTAAAACCATTGAATAATTACTAAATTTGCTCACACAGATTACAAAAATTAAAGCAATTCTCTAGAGGTGATATGTGATGGCAACCAAAACGAACTGCAAGAAAGAAGTGAGGAGAGTGTAAGAGAAAACTTTGGTCAGAAAGAGAAGGAATCGCTATTAGAGAGAAATGCAAGCAGGTTGGAGAAGAGCAAAACGACATGAACAACGAAGTGAGAGAAGACAAAGAGAAATTATTTCCCATGACAGAGAGAGAGAGAGAGAGAGAGAGAGAGAGAGAGAGAGAGAGAGAGAGAGAGAGAGAGAGAGAGAGAGAGAGAGAGAGAGAGAGAGAGAGAGAGAGAGAGAGACAGACAGAGACCAAGGGTGAACACAGTACGAGTTTCAGAATAAGCAGCACATTATTAGAGAAACAGGTAAAAATAGCACCATGAAAAGAAAGGTATAAAAATCATTGTTATATAGCCTCTTCCTACAAAGCACGTCAATGTGACACAGGATATTGTCAACGGAGAACAATACGTCCAAAGAAAGGTGGCAGAATTTTGTATTCCTCCATGGCAGTGTTTACTATGTTTGATGAAATCTTTTTTTATAAGAAGCAGTTTTAAAACGTATTGTTTAGGTGAATAATTACGTATATGAAGATGTAAATAAAATACAAATACTATTCAAATCCATAACACCTGGGGAATATATGCAACAACACATATATTTGCATATTTAACAATGGCAGTATTGTATTCATAGAGAGAAGTTGTTACAAATAATTTTAAGTAGTGTATGTACAGGCAAAGATTACAGGCTCTAGCCTGTCAAATGTGATCACCTGTTGATTTTATCCTGTGTGTGTGTGTGTGTGTGTGTGTGTGTGTGTGTGTGTGTGTGTGTGTGTGGTCTACCAGCAGAAACAGGTATTGTGCTGCAAATGGGGACGATCTCTGTGTATGCATGTATTTTGCTTGGTTAGAGAACTCCTGTCCAGACATGAATGAATTAATGACAATAATTAAACATGGTTATTAAAATCAAATTTGAAGTCTACAAAACACATTTTGTAATTCAGACAGTGCCATAAGTAGAAATGTACTTTCTTTCCACTGCCACTGGAAGATGCAAATGACTTACTCATGGGGCCACTCTTTGGGTTTTATTAAAGACAGGAAATCGGCATCGGCAACATCATCATCGTTGTCATTGTCTCATATATCCAGAAGCTGCACACACACAAACACACACACACACACACACATATAGAAGTAAAAAAAAAAAATTATTTTCTTCAAAACAAAGAAACAACTTACAAAGAACTGAAGTATGAGCTAGTGAAGTAAAATTAATATGAAAATGTAAATAGTTGAAGTAAAATAAGTAATATGGAATTTTAAGTTTTTTTAAAAATAATTTTTCCAATCAATTTAGAATGGGTATTGTAAACATTACTGTGTCTTGTAAACAATAATTATGTTTAATTAAAGTGAATATTATTTTATTAAAATATTAATAAACTTACAATTTGATTTAACAAAAAAAAAATAATACTATTTTTGCAGTTTATTTTGCTAAGATTTAAAATTTTAATAATAATTCAAAAATTTATATTCCTGTCAGACACTCGAGAAATTTACAAGAATTTTACAATTGTTTTTTAATGTCTTTTGTTTTGATGTTATAGATTATTATTCTTGTGTGTTACATATAAGAGGCATAATAGTATGTCAGTGTATCTTGTTAAAAAGGGAATATTCTGAATTCACATTTAAAAATTTTGATATTTAATTTTTTAAATATAATAGTTAATAAATGGATGATTTATTATTTTTCAGTATCGTAATTAGTTATTTTATGCCATCAATGTCTCACTCCTCTATTAAACAATTTACTGTGCAACAATTATACTTAACACAATGAACAAGCAAATTCATATGACCCAGCCTGTGATTTACACAATACAGTTAGGTTGGGTATAAACAAAGAATTGTATTCATTAATATTATTTTTAACACTGCATAATAAATATTAGTAGTGCTGCTAATCTGTGACACAAGAATTAGTACATTGTTCAATTATTATTAGTATTTTATATTCTATTGTATGTAAAGATAGTATTATAATTTTATTATTGCTCTGTATTTCATAACTGGCGCTCTGCAAAATTTAAAGAGAAAATTGTTGTCACGAGATAATTATAACAACAATAACAGTTAAGTAGATAATATTAAATAAAGACAAATGGAGTCCAGGTTTACAAAGAATCAGTACACATAAAACCACAATTTAAATTTATTTACACTAAAACAAAAATGGCTGAAATTATCAAACGATATATATATATATGTATATATGTATTGTTATGTACAGGTGTCACATAGAATAACTAGTCCGAGGTAGGCCTATGTTTGAAGGGGATGCTATTAATAATGATGCTATTGTTTTTGACAATCTCCAGAGATTTATAGTCCAGTCATTGACGGTTTTCCGCTCCGAATTATTTCAAATGAAAATTCACTGAACACATGTTAGTGTTAAAATTGCCATACTACTTAAACTGAAATATAAGCTTAGGAATATATAAGGAATACAAGGAATTAAAACCATTGAATAATTACTAAATTTGCTCACACAGATTACAAAAATTAAAGCAATTCTCTAGAGGTGATATGTGATGGCAAACAAAAGGAACTGCAAGAAAGAAAAGAGGAGAGTGTAAGAGAAAACTTTGGTCAGAAAGAGAAGGAATCGCTATTAGAGAGAAATGCAAGCAGGTTGGAGAAGAGCAAAACGACATGAACAACGAAGTGAGAGAAGACAAAGAGAAATTATTTCCCACGAGAGAGAGAGAGGGAGAGAGAGAGAGAGAGAGAGAGAGAGAGAGAGAGAGAGAGAGAGAGAGAGAGAGAGAGAGAGAGAGAGAGAGAGAGAGAGACAGACAGACAGACAGAGACCAAGGGTGAACACAGTATGAGTTTCAGAATAATAAGCACGTTATTAGAGAAACAGGTGGAAATAGCACCATGAAAAGAAAGGTATAAAAATCATTGTTATATAGCCTCTTCCTACAAAGCACGTCAATGTGACACAGGATATTGTCAACGGAGAACAATACGTCCAAAGAAAGGTGACAGAATTTTGTATCCCTCCATGGCAGTGTTTACTATGTTTGATGAAATCTTTTTTTATAAGAAGCAGTTTTAAAACGTATTGTTTATGTGAATAATTACGTATATGAAGATGTAAATAAAATACAAATACCATTCACATCCAATAACACCTGGGGAATATATGCAACAACACATATATTTGCATATTTAACAATGGCAGTATTGTAAATAATTCATAGAGAGAAGTTGTTACAAATAATTTTAAGTAGTGTATGTACAGGCAAAGATTACAGGCTCTAGCCTGTCAAATGTGATCACCTGTTGATTTTATCCAGTGTGTGTGTGTGTGTGTGTGTGTGTGTGTGTGTGTGTGTGGTCTACCAGCAGAAACAGGTATTGTGCTGCAAATGGGGATGATCTCTGTGTATGCATGTATTTTGCTTGGTTAGAGAACTCCTGTCCAGACATGAATGAATTAATGACAATAATTAAACATGGTTATTTAATCAAATTTGAAGTCTACAAAACACATTTTGTAATTCAGACAATGCCATAAGTAGAAATGTACTTTCTTTCCACTGCCACTGGAAGATGCAAATGACTTACTCATGGGGCCACTCTTTGGGTTTTATTAAAGACAGGAAATCGGCATTGGCAACATCATCATTGTTGTCATTGTCTCATATATCCAGAAGCTGCACACACACACACACACACACACACACACACACACACACACACACACACACACACACACACACACACACACACACACACACACACAACACACACAGAAGTAAAAAAAAAACAATTATTTTCTTCAAAACAAAGAAACAACTTACAAAGAACTGACGTGTGAGCTAGTGAAGTAAAATTAATATGAAAATGTAAATAGTAGAAGTAAAATAAGTAATATGGAATTTTAAGTTTTATTAAAAATAATTTTTCAAATCAATTTAGAATGGGTATTGTAAACATTACTGTGTCTTGTAAACAATAATTATGTTTAATTAAAGTGAATATTATTTTATTAAAATATTAATAAACTTACAATTTGATTTAACAAAAAAAAAATAATACTATTTTTGCAGATTATTTGCTAAGATTTAAAATTTTAATAATGATTCAAAAATTTATATTCCTGTCAGACATTCGAGAAATTTACAAGAATTTTACAATTGTTTTTTAATGTCTTTTGTTTTGATGTTATAGATTATTATTCTTGGGTGTTACATATAAGAGGCATAATAGTATGTCAGTGTATCTTGTTAAAAAGGGAATATTCTGAATTCACATTTCAAATTTTTGATATTTAATTTTTTAAATATAATAGTTAATAAATGGATGATTTATTATTTTTCAGTATCGTAATTAGTTATTTTATGCCATCAATGTCTCACTCCTCTATTAAACAATTTACTGTGCAACAATTATACTTAACACAATGAACAAGCAAATTCATATGACCCAGCCTGTGATTTACACAATACAGTTAGGTTGGGTATAAACAAAGAATTGTATTCATTAATATTATTTTTAACACTGCATAATAAATATTAGTAGTGCTGCTAATCTGTGACACAAGAATTAGTACATTGTTCTATTATTATTAGTATTTTATATTTTATTGTATGTAAAGATAGTATTATAATTTTATTATTGCTGTGTATTTCATAACTAAGCGCTCTGCAAAATTTAAAGAGAAAATTTTTGTCACGAGATAATTATAACAACAATAACAGTTAAGTAGATAATATTAAATAAAGAACAAATGGAGTCCAGGTTTACAAAGAATCAGTACACATAAAACCACAATTTAAATTTATTTACACTAAAACAAAAATGGCTGAACTTATCAAACGATATATATATATATGTATATACGTATTGTTATGTACAGGTGTCACATAGAATAACTAGTCCGAGATAGGCCTATGTTTGAAGTGGATGCTACTAATAATGACGCTATTGTTTTGGACAATCTCCAGAGATTTATAGTCCAGTCATTGACGGCTTTCCGCTCCGAATTCTTTCAAATGAAAATTCACTGAACACAAGTTAGTGTTAAAATTGGCATACTACTTAAACTGAAATATAAGCTTAGGAATATATAAGGAATACAAGGAATTAAAACCATTGAATAATTACTAAATTTGCTCACACAGATTACAAAAATTAAAGCAATTCTCTAGAGGTGATATGTGATGGCAACCAAAAGGAACTGCAAGAAAGAAGAGAGGAGAGTGTAAGAGAAAACTTTGGTCAGAAAGAGAAGGAATCGCTATTAGAGAGAAATGCAAGCAGGTTGGAGAAGAGCAAAACGACATGAACAACGAAGTGAGAGAAGACAAAAAGAAATTATTTCCCATGAGAGAGAGAGAGAGAGAGAGAGAGAGAGAGAGAGAGAGAGAGAGAGAGAGAGAGAGAGAGAGAGAGAGAGAGAGACAGACAGACAGACAGACAGACAGACAGACAGAGACCAAGGGTGAACACAGTACGAGTTTCAGAATAAACAGCACGTTATTAGAGAAACAGGTAGAAATAGCACCATGAAAAGAAAGGTATAAAAATCATTGTTATATAGCCTCTTCCTACAAAGCACGTCAATGTGACACAGGATATTGTCAACGGAGAACAATACGTCCAAAGAAAGGTGGCAGAATTTTGTATCCCTCCATGGCAGTGTTTACTATGTTTGATGAAATCTTTTTTTATAAGAAGCATTTTTAAAACGTATTGTTTATGTGAATAATTACGTATATGAAGATGTAAATAAAATACAAATACCATTAAAATCCAATAACACCTGGGGAATATATGCAACAACACATATATTTGCATATTTAACAATGGCAGTATTGTAAATAATTCATAGACAGAAGTTGTTACAAATAATTTTAAGTAGTGTATGTACAGGCAAAGATTACAGGCTCTAGCCTGTCAAATGTGATCACCTGTTGATTTTATCCAGTGTGTGTGTGTGTGTGTGTGTGTGTGTGTGTGTGTGGTCTACCAGCAGAAACAGGTATTATGCTGCAAATGGGGACGATCTCTGTGTATGCATGTATTTTGCTTGGTTAGAGAACTCCTGTCCAGACATGAATGAATTAATGACAATAATTAAACATGGAAGTCTACAAAACACATTTTGTAATTCAGACAATGCCATAAGTAGAAATGTACTTTCTTTCCACTGCCACTGGAAGATGCAAATGACTTACACATGGGGCCACTCTTTGGGTTTTATTAAAGACAGGAAATCGGCATCGGCAACATCATCATCGTTGTCATTGTCTCATATATCCAGAATCTGCACACGCACACACACACACACACACACACACACAGAAGTAAAAAAAAAAACAATTATTTTCTTCAAAACAAAGAAACAACTTACAAAGAACTGAAGTGTGAGCTAGTGAAGTAAAATTAATATGAAAATGTAAATAGTTGAAGTAAAATAAGTAATATGGAATTTTAAGTTTTATTAAAAATAATTTTTCAAATCAATTTAGAATGGGTATTGTAAACATTACTGTGTCTTGTAAACAATAATTATGTTTAATTAAAGTGAATATGATTTATTAAAATATTAATAAACTTACAATTTGATTTAACAAAAAAAATAATAATAATTTTTGCAGATTATTTGCTAAGATTTAAAATTTTAATAATAATTCAAAAATTTATATTCCTGTCAGACACTCGAGAAATTTACAACAATTTTACAATTGTTTTTTAATGTCTTTTGTTTTGATGTTATAGATTATTATTCTTGTGTGTTACATATAAGAGGCATAATAGTATGTCAGTGTATCTTGTTAAAAAGGGAATATTCTGAATTCACATTTCAAATTTTTGATATTTAATTTTTTAAATATAATAGTTAATAAATGGATGATTTATTATTTTTCAGTATCATAATTAGTTATTTTATGCCATCAATGTCTCACTCCTCTATTAAACAATTTACTGTGCAACAATTACACTTAACACAATGAACAAGCAAATTCATATGACCCAGCCTGTGATTTACACAATACAGTTAGGTTGGGTATAAACAAAGAATTGTATTCATTAATATTATTTTTAACACTGCATAATAAATATTAGTAGTGCTGCTAAACTGTGACACAAGAATTAGTACATTGTTCTATTATTATTAGTATTTTATATTTTATTGTATGTAAAGATAGTATTATAATTTTATTATTGCTGTTTATTTCATAACTGGCGCTCTGCAAAATTTAAAGAGAAAATTGTTGTCACGAGATAATTATAACAACAATAACAGTTAAGTAGATAATATTAAATAAAGAACAAATGGAGTCCAGGTTTACAAAGAATCAGTACACATAAAACCACAATTTAAATTTATTTACACTAAAACAAAAATGGCTGAACTTATCAAACGATATATATATGTATATACGTATTGTTATGTACAGGTGTTACATAGAATAACTAGTCCGAGATAGGCCTATGTTTGAAGTGGATGCTATTAATAATGATGCTATTATTTTTTACAATCTCCAGAGATTTATAGTCCAGTCATTGACGGTTTTCCGCTCCGAATTCTTTCAAATGAAAATTCACTGAACACAAGTTAGTGTTAAAATTGGCATACTACTTAAACTGAAATATAAGCTTAGGAATATATAAGGAATACAAGGAATTAAAACCATTGAATAATTACTAAATTTGCTCATACAGATTACAAAAATTAAAGCAATTCTCTAGAGGTGATATGTGATGGCAACCAAAAGGAACTGCAAGAAAGAAGAGAGGAGAGTGTAAGAGAAAACTTTGGTCAGAAAGAGAAGGAATCGCTATTAGAGAGAAATGCAAGCAGGTTGGAGAAGAGCAAAACGACATGAACAACGAAGTGAGAGAAGACAAAGAGAAATTATTTCCCACGAGAGAGAGAGAGAGAGAGAGAGAGAGAGAGAGAGAGAGAGAGAGAGAGAGAGAGAGAGAGTGAGAGAGAGAGAGAGAGAGAGAGAGAGAGAGAGAGAGAAACAGACAGACAGAGACCAAGGGTGAACACAGTACGAGTTTCAGAATAAACAGCACGTTATTAGAGAAACAGGTAGAAATAGCACCATGAAAAGAAAGGTATAAAAATCATTGTTATATAGCCTCTTCCTACAAAGCACGTAAATGTGACGCAGGATATTGTCAACGGAGAACAATACGTCCAAAGAAAGGTGGCAGAATTTTGTATCCCTCCATGGCAGTGTTTACTATGTTTGATGAAATCTTTTTTATAAGAAGCAGTTTTAAAACGTATTGTTTATGTGAATAATTACGTATATGAAGATGTAAATAAAATACAAATACCATTCAAATCCAATAACACCTGGGGAATATATGCAACAACACATATATTTGCAAATTTAACAATGGCAGTATTGTAAATAATTCATAGAGAGAAGTTGTTACAAATAATTTTAAGTAGTGTATGTACAGGCAAAGATTACAGGCTCTAGCCTGTCAAATGTGATCACCTGTTGATTTTATCCAGTGTGTGTGTGTGTGTGTGTGTGTGTGTGTGTGTGTGTGTGTGTGTGTGTGTGTGTGTGTGTGTGTGTGTGTGTGTGTGTGTGTGTGTGTGTGGTCTAGCAGCAGAAACAGGTATTGTGCTGCAAATGGGGACGATCTCTGTGTATGCATGTATTTTGCTTGGTTAGAGAACTCCTGTCCAGACATGAATGAATTAATGACAATAATTAAACATGGTTATTTAATCAAATTGGAAGTCTACAAAAACACATTTTGTAATTCAGACAATGCCATAAGTAGAAATGTACTTTCTTTCCACTGCCACTGGAAGATGCAAATGACTTACACATGGGGCCACTCTTTGGGTTTTATTAAAGACAGGAAATCGGCATCGGCAACATCATCATCGTTGACATTGTCTCATATATCAATAATCTGCACACACACACACACACACACACACACACACACACACACACACACATACACACACACACACACACACAGAATTAAAAAAAAAAAAACAATTATTTTCTTCAAAACAAAGAAACAACTTACAAAGAACTGAAGTGTGAGCTAGTGAAGTAAAATTAATATGAAAATGTAAATAGTTGAAGTAAAATAAGTAATATGGAATTTTAAGTTTTATTAAAAATAATTTTTCAAATCAATTTAGAATGGGTATTGTAAACATTACTGTGTCTTGTAAACAATAATTATGTTTAATTAAAGTGAATATTATTTTATTAAAATATTAATAAACTTACAATTTGATTTAACAAAAAAAAAAATAATACTATTTTTGCAGATTATTTGCTAAGATTTAAAATTTTAATAATGATTCAAAAATTTATATTCCTGTCAGACACTCGAGAAATTTACAAGAATTTTATAATTGTTTTTTAATGTCTTTTGTTTTTATGCTATAGATTATTATTCTTGTGTGTTACATATAAGAGGCATAATAGTATGTCAGTGTATCTTGTTAAAAAGGGAATATTCTGAATTCACATTTCAAATTTTTGATATTTAATTTTTTAAATATAATAGTTAATAAATGGATGATTTATTATTTTTCAGTATCGTAATTAGTTATATAATGCCATCAATGTCTCACTCCTCTATTAAACAATTTACTGTGCAACAATTATACTTAACACAATGAACAAGCAAAATTCATATGACCCAGCTTTGTGATTTACACAATACAGTTAGGTTGGGTATAAAAACAATGAATTGTATCCATTAATATTATTTTTAACACTGCATAATAAATATTAGTGCTGCTAATCTGTGACACAAGAACTAGTACATTGTTCTATTATTATTAGTATTTTATATTTTATTGTATATAAAGATAGTATTATAATTTTATTATTGCTGTGTATTTCATAACTGGCGCTCTGCAAAATTTAAAGAGAAAATTGTTGTCACGAGATAATTATAACAACAATAACAGTTACGTAGATAATATTAAATAAAGAACAAATGGAGTCCAGGTTTACAAAGAATCAGTACACATAAAACCACAATTTAAATTTATTTACACTAAAACAAAAATGGCTGAACTTATCAAACGATATATATATATATGTATATACGTATTGTTATGTACAGGTGTCACATAGAATAACTAGTCCAAGATAGGCCTATGTTTGAAGTGGATGCTATTAATAATGATGCAATTGTTTTTGACAATCTCCAGAGATTTATAGTCCAGTCATTGACGGTTTCTTCCGCTCCGAATTCTTTCAAATGAAAATTCACTGAACACAAGTTAGTGTTAAAATTGGCATACTACTTAAACTGAAATATAAGCTTAGGAATATATAAGGAATACAAGGAATTAAAACCATTGAATAATTACTAAATTTGCTCACACAGATTACAAAAATTAAAGCAATTCTCTAGAGGTGATATGTGATGGAAACCAAAAGGAACTGCAAGAAAGAAGAGAGGAGAGTGTAAGAGAAAACTTTGGTCAGAAAGAGAAGGAATCGCTATTATAGAGAAATGCAAGCAGGTTGGAGAAGAGCAAAACGACATGAAGAACGAAGTGAGAGAAGACAAAGAAGAAATTATTTCCCATGAGAGAGAGAGAGAGAGAAGAGAGAGAGAGAGAGAAGAGAGAGAGAGAGTGAAGAGAGAGAGAGAGAGAGAGAGAGAGAGAGAGAGAGAGAGCGAGAGAGGAGAGAGAGAGAGAGAGAGAGACAGACAGACAGACAGAGACCAAGAGTGAACACAGTACGAGTTTCAGAATAAACAGCACGTTATTAGAGAAACAGGTAGAAATAGCACCATATAAAGAAAGGTATAAAAATCATTGTTATATAGCCTCTTCCTACAAAGCACGTCAATGTGACACAGATATTGTCAACGGAGAACAATACGTCCAAAGAATGGTGGCAGAATTTTGTATCCCTCCATGGCAGTGTTTACTATGTTTGAATGAAATCTTTTTTTATAAGAAGCATTTTAAAACCGTATTGTTTATGTGAATAATTACGTATATGAAGATGTAAATAAAATACAAATACCATTAAAATCAATAACACCTGGGGAATATATGCAACAACACATATATTTGCATATTTAACAATGGCAGTATTGTAAATAATTCATAGACAGAAGTTGTTACAAATAATTTTAAGTAGTGTATGTACAGGCAAAGATTACAGGCTCTAGCCTGTCAAATGTGATCACCTGTTGATTTTATCCAGTGTGTGTGTGTGTGTGTGTGTTGTGTGTGTGTGTGGGTCTACCAGCAGAAACAGGTATTATGCTGCAAATGGGGACGATCTCTGTGTATGCATGTATTTTGCTTGGTTCAGAGAACTCCTGTCCAGACATGAATGAATTAATGACAATAATTAAACATGGAAGTCTACAAAACACATTTTGTAATCAGACAATGCCATAAGTAGAAATGTACTTTCCCTTCCACTGCCACTGGAAGATGCAAATGACTTACTCATGGGGCACTACTCTTTGGGTTTTTATTAAAGACACGAAATCGGCATCGGCAACATCATCATCGTTGTCATTGTCTCATATATCCAGAAGCTGCACACACACACACACACACACACACATAGAAGTAAAAAAAAAAACAATTATTTTCTTCAAAAACAAAGAAACAACTTACAAAGAACTGAAGTATGAGCTAGTGAAGTAAATTAATATGAAAATGTAAATAGTTGAAGTAAAAATAAGTATATGGAATTTTAAGTTTATTTAAAAATAATTTTTCCAATCAATTTAGAATGGGTATTGTAAACATTACTGTGTCTTGTAAACAATAATTATGTTTAATTAAAGTGAATATTATTTTATTAAAATATTAATAAACTTACAATTTGATTTAACAAAAATAAATAATACTATTTTTGCAGTTTATTTGCTAAGATTTAAAATTTTAATAATAATTCAAAAATTTATATTCCTGTCAGACACTCGAGAAATTTACAAGAATTTTACAATTTTTTTTTAATGTCTTTTGTTTTGATGTTATAGATTATTATTCTTGTGTGTTACATATAAGAGGCATAATAGTATGTCAGTGTATCTTGTTAAAAAGGGAATATTCTGAATTCACATTTCAAATTTTGATATTTAATTTTTTAATATAATAGTTAATAAAATGGATGATTTATTATTTTTCAGTATCGTAATTAGTTATTTTATGCCATCAATGTCTCACTCCTCTATTAAACAATTTACTGTGCAACAATTATACTTAACACAATGAACAAGCAAATTCATATGACCCAGCCTGTGGATTTACACAATACAGTTAGGTTGGGTTATAAACAAAGATTGTATTCATTAATATTATTTTTAACACTGCATAATAAATATTAGTAGTGCTGCTAATCTGTGACACAAGAATTATTACATTGTTTTATTATTAGTAGTATTTTATATTTTATTGTATGTAAAGATAAGTATTCTAATTTTATTATTGCTTGTGTATTTCATAACTGGCGCTCTGCAAAATTTAAAGAGAAAATTGTTGTCACGAGATAATTATAACAACAATAACAGTTAAGTAGATAATATTAAATAAAGAACAAATGGAGTCCAGTTTACAAAGAATCAGTACACATAAAAACCACAATTTAAATTTATTTACACTAAAACAAAAATGGCTGAACTTATCAAACAATATATATATGTATATACGTATTGTTATGTACAGGTGTCACATAGAATAACAGTCGAGATAGGCCTATGTTTGAAGTGGATGCTATTAATAATGATGCAATTGTTTTTGACAATCTCGAGAGATTTATAGTCCAGTCATTGACGGTTTTCCCGCCTCCGAATTCTTTCAATGAAAATTCACTGAACACAAGTTAGTGTTAAAAATTGGCATACTACTTAAACTGAAATATAAGCTTAGGAATATATAAGGAATACAAGGAATTAAAACCATTGAATAATTACTAAATTTGCTCACACAGATTACAAAAAATTAAAGCAATTCTCTAGAGGTGATATGTGATGGCAACCAAAAGGAACTGCAAGAAGAGGAGAGAGAGTGTAAGAGAAAACTTTGGTCAGAAAGAGAAGGAATCGCTATTAGAGAAAATGGCAAGCAGGTTGGAGAAGAGCAAAACGACATGAACAAACGAGTGAGAGAAGACAAAGAGAAATTATTTCCCACGAGAGAGAGAGAGAGGAGAGAGAGAGAGAGAGAGAGAGAGAGAGAGAGATGAGAGAAGAGAGAGAGAGAGAGAGAGAGAAAGAGAGAGTGAGAGAAACAGACAGACAGAGACCAAGGGTGAACACCAGTACGAGTTTCAGAATAATAAGCACGTTATTAGAGAAACAGGTAGAAATAGCACCATGAAAAGAAAGGTATAAAAATCATTGTTATATAGCCTCTTCCTACAAAGCACGTCAATGTGACACAAGGATATTGTCAACGGAGAACAATACGTCCAAGAAAAGGTGGCAGAATTTTGTATCCCTCCATGGCAGGTTTACTATGTTTGATGAAATCTTTTTTATAAGAAGCAGTTTTAAAACGTATTGTTCTATGTGAAATAATTACGTATATGAAGATGTAAATAAAATACAAATACCATTAAAATCCAATAACACCTGGGGAATATATGCAACAACACATATATTTTGCATATTTAACAATGGCAACAATGGCAGTATTGTAAATAATTCATAGAGAGAAGTTGTTAAAAATAATTTTAAGTAGTGTATGTACAAGCAAAGATTACAGGCTCTAGCCAGTCAAATGTGATCACCTGTTGATTTTATCCAGTGAGTGTGTGTGTGTGTGTGTGTGTGTATGTGTGTGTGTGTGTGTGTGTGTGTGTGTGTGTGGTGTGTGTGTGTGTGTGTGTGTGTGTGTGTGGTGTGTGTGTGTGTGTGTGTGTGTCTGGTCTACCAGCAGAAACAGGTATTGTGCTG
>CM068373.1:49632721-49661336 GCA_034769895.1 Magicicada septendecula
AAAAGATTTCATCATACATAGTAAACACTGCCATGGAGAGATACAAAATTCTGCCACCTTTCTTTTGGACGTATTGTTCTCCGTTGACAATATCCTGTGTCACATTTACGTGCTTTGTAGGAAGAGGCTATATAACAATGATTTTTATACCTTTCTTTTCATGGTGCTATTTCTACCTGTTTCTCTAATAACGTGCTGTTTATTCTGAAACTTGTACTGTGTTCACCCTTGGTCTCTGTCTGTCTGTTTCTCTCTCTCTCTCTCTCTCTCTCTCTCTCTCTCTCTCTCTCTCTCTCTCTCTCTCTCTCCTCTCTCTCTCTCTCTCTCTCTCTCTCTCTCTCTCTCTCGTGGGAAATAATTTCTCTTTGTCTTCTCTCACTTCGTTGTTCATGTCGTTTTGCTCTTCTCCAACCTGCTTGCATTTCTCTCTAATAGCGATTCCTTCTCTTTCTGACCAAAGTTTTTCTCTTACACTCTCCTCTCTTCTTTCTTGCAGTTCCTCTTGGTTGCCATCACATATCACCTCTAGAGAATTGCTTTAATTTTTGTAATCTGTGTGAGCAAATTTAGTAATTATTCAATGGTTTTAATTCCTTGTATTCCTTATATATTCCTAAGCTTATATTTCAGTTTAAGTAGTATGCCAATTTTAACACTAACTTGTGTTCAGTGAATTTTCATTTGAAAGAATTCGGAGCGGAAAACCATCAATGACTGGACTATAAATCTCTGGAGATTGTCAAAAATAATAGCATCATTATTAATAGCATCCACTTCAAACATAGGCCTATCTCGGACTAGTTATTCTATGTGACACCTGTACATAACAATACGTATATACATATATATAACGTTTGATAAGTTCAGCCATTTTTGTTTTAGTGTAAATAAATTTAAATTGTGGTTTTATGTGTACTGATTCTTTGTAAACCTGGACTCCATTTGTTCTTTATTTAATATTATCTACTTAACTGTTATTGTTGTTATAATTATCTCGTGACAACAATTTTCTCTTTAAATTTTGCAGAGCGCCAGTTATGAAATACACAGCAATAATAAAATTATAATACTATCTTTACATACAATAAAATATAAAATACTAATAATAATAGAACAATGTACTAATTCTTGTGTCACAGATTAGCAGCACTACTAATATTTATTATGCATTGTTAAAAATAATATTAATGAATACAATTCTTTGTTTATACCCAACCTAACTGTATTGTGTAAATCACAGGCTGGGTCATATGAATTTGCTTGTTCATTGTGTTAAGTATATTTGTTGCACAGCAAATTGTTTAATAGAGGAGTGAGACATTGATGGCATAAAATAACTAATTACGATACTGAAAAATAATAAATCATCCATTTATTAACTATTATATTAAAAAAATTATATATCAAAAATTTGAAATGTGAATTCAGAATATTCCCTTTTTAACAAGATACACTGACATACTATTATACCTCTTATATGTAACACACAAGAATAATAATCTATAACATCAAAACAAAAGACATTAAAAAACAATTGTAAAATTGTTGTAAATTTCTCGAGTGTCTGACAGGAATATAAATTTTTGAATCATTATTAAAATTTTAAATCTTAGCAAATAATCTGCAAAAATAGTATTATTTTTTTTTTTTTGTTAAATCAAATTGTAAGTTTATTAATATTTTAATAAAATAATATTCACTTTAAGTTAACATAATTATTGTTTACAAGACACAGTAATGTTTACAATACCCATTCAAAATTGATTTGAAAAATTATTTTTAATAAAACTTAAAATTCCATATTACTTATTTTACTTCAACTATTTAGATTTTCATATTAATTTTACTTCACTAGCTCACACTTCAGTTCTTTGTAAGTTGTTTCTTTGTTTTGAAGAAAATAATTGTTTTTTTTTTACTTCTGTGTGTGTGTGTGTGTGTGCAGCTTCTGGATATATGAGACAATGACAACAATGATGATGTTGCCAATGCCGATTTCCTGTCTTTAATAAAACCCAAAGATTGGCCCCATGAGAAAGTCATTTGCATCTTCCAGTGGCAGTAGAAAGAAAGTACATTTCTACTTATGGCATTGTCTGAATTACAAAATGTGTTTTGTAGACTTCAAATTTGATTAAATAACCATGTTTAATTATTGTTATTAATTCATTCATGTCTGACAGGAGTTCTCTAACCAAGCAAAATACATGCATACACAGAGATCGTCCCCATTTGCAGCACAATACCTGTTTCTGCTGATAGACCACGTGCACACACACACACACACACACACACACACACACACACACACACACACACACACACACACACTGTATAAAATCAACAGGTGATCACATTTGACAGGCTAGAGCCTGTAATATTTGCCTGTACATACACTACTTAAAATTATTTGTAACAACTTCTCTCTATTAATTATTTACAATACTGCCATTGTTGCCATTGTTAAATATGCAAATATATGTGTTGTTGCATATATTCCCCAGGTGTTATTGGATTTGAATGGTATTTGTATTTTATTTACATCTTCATATACGTAATTATTCACATAAACAATACATTTTAAAACTGCTTCTTATAAAAAAAGATTTCATCAAACATAGTAAACACTGCCATGGAGGGATACAAAATTCTGCCACCTTTCTTTGGACGTATTGTTCTCCGTTGACAATATCCTGTGTCACATTGACGTGCTTTGTAGGAAGAGGCTATATAACAATGATTTTTATACCTTTCTTTTCATGGTGCTATTTCTACCTTTTTTCTCTAATAACGTGCTTATTATTCTGAAACTCGTACTGTGTTCACCCTTGGTCTCTGTCTGTCTCTCTCTCCCTCTCTCTCTCTCTCTCTCTCTCTCTCTCTCTCCTCTCTCTCTCTCTCTCTCTCTCTCTCTCTCTCTCTCTCTCTCTCTCTCTCTCTCTCTCTCTCTCTCTCTCTCTCTCGTGGGAAATAATTTCTCTTTGTCTTCTCTCACTTCGTTGTTCATGTCGTTTTGCTCTTCTCCAACCTGCTTGCATTTCTCTCTAATAGCGATTCCTTCTCTTTCTGACCAAAGTTTTCTCTTACACTCTCCTCTCTTCTTTCTTGCAGTTCCTTTTGGTTGCCATCACATATCACCTCTAGAGAATTGCTTTAATTTTTGTAATCTGTGTGAGCAAATTTAGTAATTATTCAATGGTTTTAATTACTTGTATTCCTTATATATTCCTAAGCTTATATTTCAGTTTAAGTAGTATGCCAATTTTAACACTAACTTGTGTTCAGTGAATTTTCATTTGAAAGAATTCGGAGCGGAAAACCGTCAATGACTGGACTATAAATCTCTGGAGATTGTCAAAAACAATTGCATCATTATTAATAGCATCCACTTCAAACATAGGCCTATCTCGGACTAGTTATTCTATGTGACACCTGTACATAACAATACGTATATACATATATATATATATATATATCGTTTGATAAGTTCAGCCATTTTTGTTTTAGTGTAAATAAATTTAAATTGTGGTTTTATGTGTACTGATTCTTTGTAAACCTGGACTCCATTTGTTCTTTATTTAATATTATCTACTTAACCGTTTTTGTTGTTATAATTATCTCGTGACAACAATTTTCTCTTTAAATTTTGCAGAGCGCCAGTTATGAAATACACAGCAATAATAAAATTATAATACTATCTTTACATACAATAAAATATAAAATACTAATAATAATAGAACAATGTACTAATTCTTGTGTCACAGATTAGCAGCACTACTAATATTTATTATGCAGTGTTAAAAATAATATTAATGAATACAATTCTTTGTTTATACCCAACCTAACTGTATTGTGTAAATCACAGGCTGGGTCATATGAATTTGCTTGTTCATTGTGTTAAGTATAATTGTTGCACAGTAAATTGTTTAATAGAGGAGTGAGAAATTGATGGCATAAAATAACTAATTACGATACTGAAAAATAATAAATCATTCATTTATTAACTATTATATTTAAAAAATTAAATATCAAAAATTTGAAATGTGAATTCAGAATATTCCCTTTTTAACAAGATACACTGTCATACTATTATGCCTCTTATATGTAACACACAAGAATAATAATCTATAACATCAAAACAAAAGACATTAAAAAACAATTGTAAAATTCTTGTAAATTTCTCGAGTGTCTGACAGGAATATAAATTTTTGAATCATTATTAAAATTTTAAATCTTAGCAAATAATCTGCAAAAATATTATTATTTTTTTTTGTTAAATCAAATTGTAAGTTTATTAATATTTTAATAAAATAATATTCACTTTAATTAAACATAATTATTGTTTACAAGACACAGTAATGTTTACAATACCCATTCTAAATTGATTTGAAAAATTATTTTTAATAAAACTTAAAATTCCATATTACTTATTTTACTTCAACTATTTACATTTTCATATTAAATTTACTTCACTAGCCCATACTTCAGTTCTTTGTAAGTTGTTTCTTTGTTTTGAAGAAAATAATTGTTTTTTTTTACTTCTATGTGTGTGTGTGTGTGTGTGTGTTTGTGTGTGTGTGTGTGTGTGTGTGCAGCTTCTGGATATATGAGACAATGACAAAGATGATGATGTTGCCGATGCCGATTTCCTGTCTTTAATAAAACCCAAAGAGTGGCCCCATGAGTAAGTCATTTGCATCTTCCAGTGGCAGTGGAAAGAAAGTACATTTCTACTTATGGCATTGTCTGAATTACAAAATGTGTTTTGTAGACTTCAAATTTGATTTTAATAACCATGTTTAATTATTGTCATTAATTCATTCATGTCTGGACAGGAGTTCTCTAACCAAGCAAAATACATGCATGCACAGAGATCGTCCCCATTTGCAGCACAATACCTGTTTCTGCTGGTAGACCACACACACACACACACACACACACACACACACACACACACACACACACACACACACACACACACACACACACAAACACACACACACACACTGGATAAAATCAACAGGTGATCACATTTGACAGGCTAGAGCCTGTAATCTTTGCCTGTACATACACTGCTTAAAATTATTTGTAACAACTTCTCTCTATGAATTATTTACAATACTGCCATTGTTAAATATGCAAATATATGTGTTGTTGCATATATTCCCCAGGTGTTATTGAATTTGAATAGTATTTGTATTTTATTTACATCTTCATATACGTAATTATTCACCTGAACAATACGTTTTAAAACTGCTTCTTATAAAAAAAGATTTCATCAAACATAGTAAACACTGCCATGGAGGGATACAAAATTCTGCCACCTTTCTTTGGACGTATTGTTCTCCGTTGACAATATCCTGTGTCACATTGACGTGCTTTGTAGGAAGAGGCTATATAACAATGATTTTTATACCTTTCTTTTCATGGTGCTATTTCTACCTGTTTCTCTAATAACGTGCTGTTTATTCTGAAACTCGTACTGTGTTCACCCTTGGTCTCTGTCTGTCTGTCTGTCTGTCTGTCTGTCTCTCTCTCTCTCTCTCTCTCTCTCTCTCTCTCTCTCTCTCTCTCTCTCTCTCTCTCGTGGGAAATAATTTCTCTTTGTCTTCTCTCACTGTAACCCCTACTTTATCTTGAGTAGTTAAAACAAAAAGAATATTTCTTTTTGTAAAGAGGGGCCACAAGTTAATTAAAACTAGGCTAAGGCCTAGAGAAGGAAAAAATTGTGCGGGGTCCAGTATGACGGGACTTCCAATGAAAACTCAAGAATTAAATAATTAACAATCCCATTTTATTATTCTATCTCATAACAACAATAAAAAAAAACAACAGTGATTTATAATTCCCCTTTAAATAGTTAAATAAATAAGTATACTGTCTCAACAAGGCCACCTGAAAAATATTAACTGAATCCAAGAAAATAATTGCTATGTCACACCATCAATGAATTGAAATTTAAAATAATCATTAACCTCAAAATAAAGCTCCCATTAAACTATTTAATAAAATATAAAATGATATTATATTTTCCTTTTATAAAACTGTATATAAATTAATGAAGATAAATAATTTCATTCCTGGTTACTATTAATAATAAAATAATTACGCAACAAATTAAATAAATTTTAAAGGTGACAGTTCCTATACTTGTTAAATAAAATAATTAATTTCCTAAAAGAAATGATCAGGCACGATTATTGAGATAGAATACCTCCCTTAAAAAAAACAAAATGAAAAGGACATACGCACATGACTACATGTGTTAACTTTCTGTTGTAAAAGACCCTGAATAATAAATCCCTATATCCCAAGTTCCCACCAAAAGTACAGTAATGCATAATATTTATATATATATATATATATCCCCCAAAATGTACACAGAAATATACAGACATAACATGTTCCACAGGACAGAAATACATTATACAACAGTGTACATAAAATACATAAAGGTCTCTTGCCACGCCCTTTTTTATATTACCCTTCTGGTGTATATAAATTCTAACTTTTCCTTTTATAATAATCCGAATTAGGATTAGAAATTTACATTTATAATAGTACCCACATGGTGTGGGTTAATTGCACGTCATGTGTATAAGAGAATGTATAGCATACAAATGTCCCCAGGACCTAATAAAAATTCAAAAGTAAGTGCCTAAGTGGCTAAGTGCTTAAGTATCTAATTCCGGTGAGAAATAAAAATTGTTTAAAATAATTAACGCCCCCCCCCCAGTTATCATAATTAGTATAAAGAATTTATATATACTTAAATAGGGCCAATTAATGAAAAGAGAAAAATTGCACAATATTAGCACCTTATAAAAAAATACACTTGGGTCAGAGACGGACATGTTCATTCAACTTTCGGCTTGTTTCAACAAACAAGTCTCGACAAAGTCTCGACAAACAAGTTGAAAAGTGTTTCGACATGCATAGCTTGGTTGAACCTAGTTAAAAATTCGCCTACCTCCCCAGTAATCTTTTTATACAATGAAATAAACTGATATTTTAAATTAAAAGAAAATATATGTTTTTATGCATAGTAAATTAAACTTGAGAAAATTACTAATAACAAAACTGACTTTAAATCTGTAGCGATAGCCCTATAAAGAAATGAGTGGAAATCTATGCTGGATGCTGTCTTGTAACCATGTCAGTCTCTGAACTGACAATTTACTATAAATATATTGCAATTTTACAATTAATTCTTTTTCTTAGTGTACACACTAAACTGTCCCATCAATTGGGGATCCAAATGAATGTTTACTTGAACGGTAGAAACTGATGGTTATGTATAACTGGTGGTGCCATGTTGATTCTACGTGTTAATTATAATTGGTTGTTTTTCACCTGCTTATGGGTCCAGAAGGGTATTCTCTTTTATGAATATGTGGCGATCTCATGATTGGCATGTTGTTGTGGTTGTGGTGAGCTAATTCTCTTCGGTGGCGAGTGTGTAGCTTTTTAAGATGGAATTTGTTCAGTTATGTAGCAGGACTCTGTCTCTGATCGGCGAACCCGCAGTCGTTTAAGAAACTATTTTTCCATAGTTATTAGAAGTAGAAGATGTTGGAAATTAATTCTTCTCTCCACCGAAGAGAAAAAGCGTCCGTCAACCCTGAAGTATTTTGTTAGACAAAACTTAGATAATTCGGCATCGTCTACGTTTGCGTACCGCAATTAACGCCAGGGAGCAGCACGGGAATTTTCGTACCACCGCAAGCCGACAGATGCCGACACCGACCAAATAGTGTAGAATAGAAAACAGTAGTTTCTCCTATCCGCGGGTAGAGCGCAGCACTAATTACTGCCTTAAATTTTGTACTGCCAATAACGTCAAAACTGCCAATAAAATGACTGAACTAGCGCTGAATCTTTTGACTCAGCACACCCTCACCCCAAAAGGGCAACATAGTTGCCCCAACGTTAAAGGCAAGGAGGGTACCCTGCAGTGTATCTCTCCCCAAAAGATACCGGTGGACATCGTGGTTGGGTTGGCTCAGCTGAGCTTGCTCTCAGGAGAACAGAAATCAAAAGGGAAAATGAAAGAGACGAAAGAAGATATGTATTATGTAAGTGTGCGGGTGCTGCATGCTGACCTGATCAGAGTCCGCATACAGCACAAGAGAGAGAGACAGCTAAAGACAAAAGAAAGATTCCTACGTACGTAGATATTCCGATCTCCTGAGGCTTGCCCCGCAACTGAGGCCCAACTTGATACCTACTCAGGACAACAACTACCCCCCCTTTTTCTTACTGGATTGGAAATCTCAACGTCAATGCAACCATCCTCATGCGACCCTCTCCGCCCGACCAACCCCATAGGACCGCCCCAATACCTCACACTCCCTGGTGACCCCCACCTACTCCTCCTGCTGCCACTCACACACGCGTCCGAAGACCAAAACAAGGTAACTAATACCTTGGTATGTGAGGGCCCATAACACTTCTGTCCACATATGGACTGACCAGCCATATGCTAAAACAAGGCATCACATATCCTTGACATATCTAACTGGTCGTTAAAAAAAACATCCCTATACTAGGGCGGACGGCCCCTATTAGCCGGACTGAGAAAACCGCATAGAGGGCATGCGAACATCAATCCCTTCACTTGGTCTTCAATACTGCAGAACTAACGAGGGGGTATACTTCAGTACGACCACGTCGAACAACCTACCCTTAATCTAAAATAACTACAACGGAAATCAACTAGGGAATGCGGCATGGCCAGGACTCAACAAAAATCAACGACAACCTACAACAAAGAAAAATGAAAACGACACTAAACTCACTACCCACGTAGTCACAACTCTTCCAACTAACTTCTCTCTAACTCCTCTCGGATGTTTTTTTTTTCTTTTTCCTTTCTAATTTTTATTTTATTTTATTTATTTATTTTTTTTTTGTTTTCTGAGGGGAGGGGTAGGAAAATTGGGAAGATGAAAAGGGCAAGGATCATTGAAAGTTCAACAGCTAGGACTAAGGTAAAGGACATGGTTCCCTCCGGTAATAAGGATAGGTGGAGAAAACCAAGGCTCGCGGAGGCAGGGGCGCAACCCTGAAGTAGATGGACGCCACTGGGATTGTGGGGAACATCTACCCGCTACCCGTTAACCGCTTTGTCTCACCCTTTTATGACGAACTTTAGGAACCCGTTCCTTGTGGACATCACTCTCTGAGAAACTATCTTGTGTAGAGCAATACTGATTTATTTCATCTAAATTATAATCAAGGTAACTTACCTTTCTACGTTTACCCCGATTTGGATTATCCTCAACCTCTAACTCCTCTGCTTCTATCTTCTTCTCTTCTACAATTGCTTCTGGTTCTATTTCTTCCACCTCTTCCTTTTCTTCCTCTACATAATCCAAATCATCATCACGACACTGCACATCTTCATCTTCTAGTTGCTCACCTGGTCCAGCTGAAACTTCTTTCCATTCCTCAGAATCCTCAACAATACTTACAGAAAGCGTCTGCACATCTTCACACACTACATCATTCTCACCCACAAACTCTACCACGCTGCCACCCAGTTTCTCCCCAACTTCTACCTCATCTACTTCTACCACACTTGCAGACTGGACATCCCCTAGTCCATCCGCAACCTCCGAAACACCTGCAGCCTCCGAAACACTTACACTTATACTCCCCTGCGTAGCATGTGCAGACCACTCTTCTGCCTCCTCCTTCGAGTCCTCTTCTTCACCACTCTCAGCAACTATAACTTCTTCAACCTTAGCCAACCTGGAATCCAGCTGTCCAGGTCCATGTGCAATGTCTAATTTAACTTCTACTGACGATGGTAAAGCTCCACCATCAAGTGACTTCTCATCTTCCGGCGTAGGCGATGATGATGTTATCGGCTCTGGATCCACCTTGGGCAGAAATGGATTTACCGGAACAATTACTGCGACCTTTGGTCGGACCGTATTTGAAGCAACACAACACCGGGCCATCTCCGCGAAACAACGTGGACGATTCCCAAACCTTAAACGGGAACTGTCTTGGGAATTCAGTCCTCCTATAATTACATCTAGGACTTCGGTGTCGGTCAACCCTAATCTTAATACCCGGGCAGCTTTTCGTATGTCCTGCACGTAATCCCCCAACGGCTCTCCGTCGGCCTGATAACGATAAAATAAATCCAACCTAAGCTGGGAACGTCGTGGAGGATATATGAAGTAATCCAACACTTCCCCATGAAAAGTGTCGACCGTGCCGCCCCGACGCCAAGTGTTGGTGACCTTCTCTGCCAATGTACCCTGGCAATACGGGTATATAAGGCACAAGACCTCCCCATCGGATATACCAGGATAGGCTGCCAACTGCAGGACAAGGTCCAAGAAAACCAGCAGCTGGTCCTCCTTAAATCCATCTACCACCGAAAATTTCTGGAGAACTGGGGTGAGAGAGTGGGGCAATTTCTGTTCCTCCCGGTGGTCGGGGGACGACAATTTCTGAAAGCATAGCGCCGCCAGAATTACACAATTCGCAAAACACTATCAACAAACACAACACCCTACAAATACCTAACACCTACAAACATAATGACAATAATAAGATTGGAATAAGAAAAACTCACGTACTGTACTTCCAAAGAGTAGACTGCGGGTCCACCTACCGATGCGAGAACTAGCCCACTACCTGAACTGCTCACACTCGATCACACCAGACAAAAGGAACACGACACACACACAACACGAAAAACAAAATACCGACCAACGAAAATTTATTTTAACATTTCTTAGGTTACCTCCGGCTACCATTTATCGGAAGAAACCGACTGCCGATCGGGCCATACCGCATAATCACAAAAAAAACGGCAACACCTCTCCGAACATGGGCAAGGTAACTCAAACTAACCAAGCACCGACTGCGATAAGTCTTGCCCCAGGGATTTCTCCTTCTAAAATTTCCTACCACGTGGCACTATTCACTATGCAAGGCGGGCAAGTTCATATACATATATTTCAAACCTTAAAACTAACAAGAAATATTTTCAACTTAGGGATATAGGGCCTTTAAAATTTTTCTAAGTTCTATTTGAACTTAACATTGTGAAAGTTCCAAAATATTTCCTAAGTTTGCAAGCCCCGTCACACCCACAGGACCCTCATCGTAACCACGCTCTGCTACCAAATGTAACCCCTACTTTATCTTGAGTAGTTAAAACAAAAAGAATATTTCTTTTTGTAAAGAGGGGCCACAAGTTAATTAAAACTAGGCTAAGGCCTAGAGAAGCAAAAAATTGTGCCGGGTCCAGTATGACGGGACTTCCAATGAAAACTCAAGAATTAAATAATTAACAATCCCATTTTATTATTCTATCTCATAACAACAATAATAAAAAAAAACAACAGTGATTTATAATTCCCCTTTAAATAGTTAAATAAATAAGTATACTGTCTCAACAAGGCCACCTGAAAAATATTAACTGAATCCAAGAAAATAATTGCTATGTCACACCATCAATGAATTGAAATTTAAACAATTTTCTCTTTAAATTTTGCGGAGCGCCAGTTATAAAATACACAGCAATAATAAAATTATAATACTATCTTTACATACAATAAAATATAAAATACTAATAATAATAGAACAATGTACTAATTCTTGTGTCATAGATTAGCAGCACTACTAATATTTATTATGCAGTATTAAAAATAATATTAATGAATACAATTCTCTGTTTATACCCAACCTAACTGTATTGTGTAAATCACAGGCTGGGTCATATGAATTTGCTTGTTCATTGTGTTAAGTATAATTGTTGCACAGTAAATTGTTTAATAGAGGAGTGAGACATTGATGGCATAAAATAACTAATTACGATACTGAAAAATAATAAATCATCCATTTATTAACTATTATATTTAAAAAATTAAATATCAAAAATTTGAAATGTGAATTCAGAATATTCCCTTTTTAACAAGATACACTGACATACTATTATGCCTCTTATATGTAACACACAAGAATAATAATCTATAACATCAAAACAAAAGACATTAAAAAACAATTGTAAAATTGTTGTAAATTTCTCGAGTGTCTGAGAGGAATATAAATTTTTGAATCATTATTAAAATTTTAAATCTTAGCAAATAATCTGCTAAAATAGTATTTTTTTTTTTTTTGTTAAATCAAATTGTAAGTTTATTAATATTTTAATAAAATAATATTCACTTTAAGTTAACATAATTATTGTTTACAAGACACAGTAATGTTTACAATACCCATTCTAAATTGATTTGAAAAATTATTTTTAATAAAACTTAAAATTCCATATTACTTATTTTACTTCAACTATTTACATTTTCATATTAATTTTACTTCACTAGCTCACACTTCAGTTCTTTGTAAGTTGTTTCTTTGTTTTGAAGAAAATAATTGTTTTTTTTTACTTCTGTGTGTGTGTGTGTGTGTGTGTGTGTGTGCAGCTTCTGGATATATGAGACAATGACAACAATGACGATGTTGCCGATGCCGATTTCCTGTCTTTAATAAAACCCAAAGAGTGGCCCCATGAGTAAGTCATTTGCATCTTCAAGTGGCAGTGGAAAGAAAGTACATTTCTACTTATGGCATTGTCTGAATTACAAAATGTGTTTTTTAGACTTCCAATTTGATTAAATAACCATGTTTAATTATTGTCATTAATTCATTCATGTCTGGACAGGAGTTCTCTAACCAAGCAAAATACATGCATACACAGAGATCATCCCCATTTGCAGCACCACAATACCTGTTTCTGCTGGTAGACCACACACACACACACACAAACACACACACACACACAGACACACATACACACACACACTGGATAAAATCAACAGGTGATCACACATTTGACAGGCTAGAGCCTGTAATCTTTGCCTGTACATACACTACTTAAAATTATTTGTAACAACTTCTCTCTATGAATTATTTACAATACTGCCATTGTTAAATATGCAAATATATGTGTTGTTGCATATATTCCCCAGGTGTTATTGGATGTGAATGGTATTTGTATTTTATTTACATCTTCATATACGTAATTATTCACATAAACAATACGTTTTAAAACTGCTTCTTATAAAAAAAGATTTCATCAAACATAGTAAACACTGCCATGGAGGGATACAAAATTCTGCCACCTTTCTTTGGACGTATTGTTCTCCGTTGACAATATCCTGTGTCACATTGACGTGCTTTGTAGGAAGAGGCTATATAACAATGATTTTTATACCTTTCTTTTCATGGTGCTATTTTTACCTGTTTCTCTAATAACGTGCTTATTATTCTGAAACTCGTACTGTGTTCACCCTTGGTCTCTGTCTGTCTGTCTGTCTGTCTGTCTGTCTGTCTCTCTCTCTCTCTCTCTCTCTCTCTCTCTCTCTCTCTCTCTCTCTCTCTCTCTCTCTCTCGTGGGAAATAATTTCTCTTTGTCTTCTCTCACTTCGTTGTTCATGTCGTTTTGCTCTTCTCCATCCTGCTTGCATTTCTTTCTAATAGCGATTCCTTCTCTTTCTGACCAAAGTTTTCTCTTACACTCTCCTCTCTTCTTTCTTGCAGTTCCTTTTGGTTGCCATCACATGTCACCTCTAGAGAATTGCTTTAATTTTTGTAATCTGTGTGAGCAAATTTAGTAATTATTAAATGGTTTTAATTCCTTGTATTCCTTATATATTCCTAAGCTTATATTTCAGTTTAAGTAGTATGCCAATTTTAACACTAACTTGTGTTCAGTGAATTTTCATTTGAAAGAATTCGGAGCGGAAAACCGTCAATGACTGGACTAGAAATCTCTGGAGATTGTCAAAAACAATAGCATCATTATTAATAGCATCCACTTCAAACATAGGCCTATCTCGGACTAGTTATTCTATGTGACACCTGTACATAACAATACGTATATACATATATATATATCGTTTGATAAGTTCAGCCATTTTTGTTTTAGTGTAAATAAATTTAAATTGTGGTTTTATGTGTACTGATTCTTTGTAAACCTGGACTCCATTTGTTCTTTATTTAATATTATCTACTTAACTGTTATTGTTGTTATAATTATCTCGTGACAACAATTTTCTCTTTAAATTTTGCGGAGCGCCAGTTATAAAATACACAGCAATAATAAAATTATAATACTATCTTTACATACAATAAAATATAAAATACTAATAATAATAGAACAATGTACTAATTCTTGTGTCATAGATTAGCAGCACTACTAATATTTATTATGCAGTGTTAAAAATAATATTAATGAATACAATTCTCTGTTTATACCCAACCTAACTGTATTGTGTAAATCACAGGCTGGGTCATATGAATTTGCTTGTTCATTGTGTTAAGTATAATTGTTGCACAGTAAATTGTTTAATAGAGGAGTGAGACATTGATGGCATAAAATAACTAATTACGATACTGAAAAATAATAAATCATCCATTTATTAACTATTATATTTAAAAAATTAAATATCAAAAATTTGAAATGTGAATTCAGAATATTCCCTTTTTAACAAGATACACTGACATACTATTATGCCTATTATATGTAACACACAAGAATAATAATCTATAACATCAAAACAAAAGACATTAAAAAACAATTGTAAAATTCTTGTAAATTTCTCGAGTGTCTGAGAGGAATATAAATTTTTGAATCATTATTAAAATTTTAAATCTTAGCAAATAATCTGCAAAAATAGTATTATTTTTTTTTTTGTTAAATCAAATTGTAAGTTTATTAATATTTTAATAAAATAATATTCACTTTAATTAAACATAATTATTGTTTACAAGACACAGTAATGTTTACAATACCCATTCTAAATTGATTGGAAAAATTATTTTTAATAAAACTTAAAATTCCATATTACTTATTTTACTTCAACTATTTACATTTTCATATTAATTTTACTTCACTAGCTCATACTTCAGTTCTTTGTAAGTTGTTTCTTTGTTTTGAAGAAAATAATTGTTTTTTTTTACTTCTGTGTGTGTGTGTGTGTGTGTGTGTGTGTGTGTGTGTGTGTGTGTGTGTGTGTGTGTGTGTGTGTGTGTGTGTGTGTGTGTGTGTGTGTGTGTGTGCAGCTTCTGGATATATGAGACAATGACAACGATGATGATGTTGCCGATGCCGATTTCCTGTCTTTAATAAAACCCAAAGAGTGGCCCCATGAGTAAGTCATTTGCATCTTCCAATGGCAATGGAAAGAAAGTACATTTCTACTTATGGCATTGTCTGAATTACAAAATGTGTTTTGTAGACTTCAAATTTGATTAAATAACTATGTTCAATTATTGTCATTAATTCATTCATGTCTGGACAGGAGTTCTCTAACCAAGCAAAATACATGCATAAACAGAGATCATCCCCATTTGCAGCACAATACCTGTTTCTGCTGGTAGACCACACACACACACACACACACACACACACACACGCACACACACACACACACACTGGATAAAATCAACAGGTGATCACATTTGACAGGCAAGAGCCTGTAATATTTGCCTGTACATACACTACTTAAAATTATTTGTAACAACTTCTCTCTATGAATTATTTACAATACTGCCATTGTTAAATATGCAAATATATGTGTTGTTGCATATATTCCCCAGGTGTTATTGGATGTGAATGGTATTTGTATTTTATTTACATCTTCATATACGTAATTATTCACATAAACAATACGTTTTAAAACTGCTTCTTACAAAAAAAGATTTCATCAAACATAGTAAACACTGCGATGGAGGGATACAAAATTCTGCCACCTTTCTTTGGACGTATTGTTCTCCGTTGACAATATCCTGCGTCACATTTACGTGCTTTGTAGGAAGAGGCTATATAACAATAATTTTTATACCTTTCTTTTCATGGTGCTATTTCTACCTGTTTCTCTAATAACGTGCTGTTTATTCTGAAACTCGTACTGTGTTCACCCTTGGTCTCTGTCTGTCTGTTTCTCTCTCTCTCTCTCTCTCTCTCTCTCTCTCTCTCTCTCTCTCTCTCTCTCTCTCTCTCTCTCCCTCTCTCGCTCTCTCTCTCTCTCTCTCTCTCTCTCTCTCTCTCTCTCTCGTGGGAAATAATTTCTCTTTGTCTTCTCTCACTTCGTGTTCATGTCGTTTTGCTCTTCTCCAACCTGCTTGCATTTCTCTCTAATAGCGATTCCTTCTCTTTCTGACCAAAGTTTTCTCTTACACTCTCCTCTCTTCTTTCTTGCAGTTCCTTTTGGTTGCCATCACATATCACCTCTAGAGAATTGCTTTAATTTTTGTAATCTGTGTGAGCAAATTTAGTAATTATTCAATGGTTTTAATTCCTTGTATTCCTTATATATTCCTAAGCTTATATTTCAGTTTAAGTAGTATGCCAATTTTAACACTAACTTGTGTTCAGTGAATTTTCATTTGAAAGAATTCGGAGCGGAAAACCGTCAATGACTGGACTATAAATCTCTGGAGATTGTCAAAAATAATAGCATCATTATTAATAGCATCCACTTCAAACATAGGCCTATCTCGGACTAGTTATTCTATGTGACACCTGTACATAACAATTCGTATATACATATATATATCGTTTGATAAGTTCAGCCATTTTTGTTTTAGTGTTAATAAATTTAAATTGTGGTTTTATGTGTACTGATTCTTTGTAAACCTGGACTCCATTTGTTCTTTATTTAATATTATCTACTTAACTGTTATTGTTGTTATAATTATCTCGTGACAACAATTTTCTCTTTAAATTTTGCAGAGCGCCAGTTATGAAATACACAGCAATAATAAAATTATAATACTATCTTTACATACAATAAAATATAAAATACTAATAATAATAGAACAATGTACTAATTCTTGTGTCACAGATTAGCAGCACTACTAATATTTATTATGCAGTGTTAAAAATAATATTAATGAATACAATTCTTTGTTTATACCCAACCTAACTGTATTGTGTAAATCACAGGCTGGGTCATATGAATTTGCTTGTTCATGTGTTAAGTGTAATTGTTGCACAGTAAATTGTTTAATAGAGGAGTGAGACATTGATGGCATAAAATAACTAATTACGATACTGAAAAATAATAAATCATCCATTTATTAACTATTATATTTAAAAAATTAAATATCAAAAATTTGAAATGTGAATTCAGAATATTCCCTTTTTAACAAGATATACTGACATACTATTATGCCTCTTATATGTAACACACAAGAATAATAATCTATAACATCAAAACAAAAGACATTAAAAAACAATTGTAAAATTGTTGTAAATTTCTCGAGTGTCTGACAGGAATATAAATTTTTGAATTATTATTAAAATTTTAAATCTTAGCAAATAATCTGCAAAAATAGTATTATTTTTTTTTTTTGTTAAATCAAATTGTAAGTTTATTAATATTTTAATAAATAATATTCACTTTAATTAAACATAATTATTGTTTACAAGACACAGTAATGTTTACAATACCCATTCTAAATTGATTTGAAAAATTATTTTTAATAAAACTTAAAATTCCATATTACTTATTTTACTTCAACTATTTACATTTTCATATTAATTTTACTTCACTAGCTCACACTTCAGTTCTTTGTAAGATGTTTCTTTGTTTTGAAGAAAATAATTGTTTTTTTTTACTTCTGTGTGTGTGTGTGTGTGTGTGTGTGTGTGTGTGTGTGTGTGTGTGTGTGTGTGTGTGTGTGTGTGTGTGTGTGTGTGTGTGTGTGTGTGCAGATTCTGAATATATGAGACAATGACAACGATGACGATGTTGCCGATGCCGATTTCCTGTCTTTAATAAAACCCAAAGAGTGGCCCCATGTGTAAGTCATTTGCATCTTCCAGTGGCAGTGGAAAGAAAGTACATTTCTACTTATGGCATTGTCTGAATTACAAAATGTGTTTTGTAGACTTCCAATTTGATTAAATAACCATGTTTAATTATTGTCATTAATTCATTCATGTCTGGACAGGAGTTCTCTAACCAAGCAAAATACATGCATACACAGAGATCGTCCCCATTTGCAGCACAATACCTGTTTCTGCTGGTAGACCACACACACACACACACACACACACACACTGGATAAAATCAACAGGTGATCTCATTTGACAGGCTAGAGCCTGTAATCTTTGCCTGTACATACACTACTTAAAATTATTTGTAACAACTTCTCTCTATGAATTATTTACAATACTGCCATTGTTGCCATTGTTAAATATGCAAATATATGTGTTGTTGCATATATTCCCCAGGTGTTATTGGATTTTAATGGTATTTGTATTTTATTTACATCTTCATATACGTAATTATTCACATAAACAATACGTTTTAAAACTGCTTATTATAAAAAAAGATTTCATCAAACATAGTAAACACTGCCATGGAGGGATACAAAATTCTGCCACCTTTCTTTGGACGTATTGTTCTCCATTGACAATATCCTGTGTCACATTGACGTGCTTTGTAGGAAGAGGCTATATAACAATGATTTTTATACCTTTCTTTTCATGGTGCTATTTTTACCTGTTTCTCTAATAACGTGCTTATTATTCTGAAACTCGTACTGTGTTCACCCTTGGTCTCTGTCTGTCTGTCTCTCTCTCTCTCTCTCTCTCTCTCTCTCTCTCTCTCTCTCTCTCTCTCTCTCTCTCTCTCTCATGGGAAATAATTTCTCTTTGTCTTCTCTCACTTCGTTGTTCATGTCGTTTTGCTCTTCTCCAACCTGCTTGCATTTCTCTCTAATAGCGATTCCTTCTCTTTCTGACCAAAGTTTTCTCTTACACTCTCCTCTCTTCTTTCTTGCAGTTCCTTTTGGTTGCCATCACATATCACCTCTAGAGAATTGCTTTAATTTTTGTAATCCGTGTGACCAAATTTAGTAATTATTCAATGGTTTTAATTCCTTGTATTCCTTATATATTCTTAAGCTTATATTTCAGTTTAAGTAGTATGCCAATTTTAACACTAACTTGTGTTCAGTAAATTTTCATTTGAAAGAATTCGGAGCGGAAAACCGTCAATGACTGGACTATAAATCTCTGGAGATTGTCAAAAACAATTGCATCATTATTAATAGCATCCACTTCAAACATAGGCCTATCTCAGACTAGTTATTCTATGTGGCACCTGTACATAACAATACGTATATACATATATATATCGTTTGATAAGTTCAGCCATTTTTGTTTTAGTGTTAATAAATTTAAATTGTGGTTTTATGTGTACTGATTCTTTGTAAACCTGGACTCCATTTGTTCTTTATTTAATATTATCTACTTAACTGTTATTGTTGTTATAATTATCTCGTGACAACAATTTTCTCTTTAAATTTTGCAGAGCGCCAGTTATGAAATACACAGCAATAATAAAATTATAATACTATCTTTACATACAATAAAATATAAAATACTAATAATAATAGAACAATGTACTAATTCTTGTGTCACAGATTAGCAGCACTACTAATATTTATTATGCAGTGTTAAAAATAATATTAATGAATTTCAATTCTTTGTTTATACCCAACCTAACTGTATTGTGTAAATCACAAGCTGGGTCATATGAATTTGCTTGTTCATTGTGTTAAGTATAATTGTTGCACAGTAAATTGTTTAATAGAGGAGTGAGACATTGATGACATAAAATAACTAATTACGATACTGAAAAATAATAAATCATCCATTTATTAACTATTATATTTAAAAAATTAAATATCAAAAATTTGAAATGTGAATTCAGAATATTCCCTTTTTAACAAGATACACTGACATACTATTATGCCTCTTATATGTAACACACAAGAATAATAATCTATAACATCAAAACAAAAGACATTAAAAAACAATTGTAAAATTGTTGTAAATTTCTCGAGTGTCTGACAGGAATATAAATTTTTGAAATGATTATTAAAATTTTAAATCTTAGCAAATAAACTGCAAAAATAGTATTATTTTTTTTGTTAAATCAAATTGTAAGTTTATTAATATTTTAATAAAATAATATTCACTTTAATTAAACATAATTATTGTTTACAAGACACAGTAATGTTTACAATACCCATTCTAAATTGATTGGAAATATTATTTTTAATAAAACTTAAAATTCCATATTACTTATTTTACTTCAACTATTTACATTTTCATATTAATTTTACTTCACTAGCTCATACTTCAGTTCTTTGTAAGTTGTTTCTTTGTTTTGAAGAAAATAATTGTTTTTTTTTTTACTTCTATATGTGTGTGTGTGTGTGTTTGTGTGTGTGCAGCTTCTGGATATATGAGACAATGACAACGATGATGATGTTGCCGATGCCGATTTCCTGTCTTTAATAAAATCCAAAGGGTGGCCCCATGAGTAAGTCATTTGCATCTTCCAGTGGCAATGGAAAGAAAGTACATTTCTACTTATGGCATTGTCTGAATTACAAAATGTGTTTTGTAGACTTCAAATTTGATTTTAATAACCATGTTCAATTATTGTCATTAATTCATTCATGTCTGGACAGGAGTTCTCTAACCAAGCAAAATACATGCATACACAGAGATCGTCCCCATTTGCAGCACAATACCTGTTTCTGCTGGTAGAACACACGCACACACACACACACACACACACACACACACACACACACACACACACTGGATAAAATCAACAGGTGATCACATTTGACTGGCTAGAGCCTGTAATCTTTGCCTGTACATACACTACTTAAAATTATTTGTAACAACTTCTCTCTATGAATTATTTACAATACTGCCATTGTTAAATATGCAAATATATGTGTTGTTGCATATATTCCCCAGGTGTTATTGGATTTGAATAGTATTTGTATTTTATTTACATCTTCATATACGTAATTATTCACCTAAACAATACGTTTTAAAACTGCTTCTTATAAAAAAAGATTTCATCAAACATAGTAAACACTGCCATGGAGGGATACAAAATTCTGCCACCTTTCTTTGGACGTATTGTTCTCCGTTGACAATATCCTGTGTCACATTGACGTGCTTTGTAGGAAGAGGCTATATAACAATGATTTTTATACCTTTCTTTTCATGGTGCTATTTCTACCTGTTTCTCTAATAACGTGCTGTTTATTCTGAAACTCGTAATGTGTTCATCCTTGGTCTCTGTCTGTCTGTCTGTCTGTCTGTCTCTCTCTCTCTCTCTCTCTCTCTCTCTCTCTCTCTCTCTCTCTCTCTCTCTCTCTCTCTCTCTCTCTCTCTCTCTCTCTCTCTCTCTCTCTCATGGGAAATAATTTCTCTTTGTCTTCTCTCACTTCGTTGTTCATGTCGTTTTGCTCTTCTCCAACCTGCTTGCATTTCTCTCTAATAGCGATTCCTTCTCTTTCTGACCAAAGTTTTCTCTTACACTCTCCTCTCTTCTTTCTTGCAGTTCCATTTGGTTGCCATCACATATCACCTCTAGAGAATTGCTTTAATTTTTGTAATCTGTGTGAGCAAATTTAGTAATTATTCAATGGTTTTAATTCCTTGTATTCTTTATATATTCCTAAGCTTATATTTCAGTTTAAGTAGTATGCCAATTTTAACACTAACTTGTGTTCAGTGAATTTTCATTTGAAAGAATTCGGAGCGGAAAACCGTCAATGACTGGACTATAAATCTCTGGAGATTGTCAAAAATAATAGCATCATTATTAATAGCATCCACTTCAAACATAGGCCTCTCTCGGACTATTTATTCTATGTGACACCTGTACATAACAATACGTATATACATATATATATCGTTTGATAAGTTCAGCCATTTTTGTTTTAGTGTTAATAAATTTAAATTGTTGTTTTATGTGTACTGATTCTTTGTAAACCTGGACTCCATTTGTTCTTTATTTAATATTATCTACTTAACTGTTATTGTTGTTATAATTATCTCGTGACAACAATTTTCTCTTTAAATTTTGCAGAGCGCCAGTTATGAAATACACATCAATAATAAAATTATAATACTATCTTTACATACAATAAAATATAAAATACTAATAATAATAGAACAATGTACTAATTCTTGTGTCACAGATTAGCAGCACTACTAATATTTATTATGCAGTGTTAAAAATAATATTAATGAATACAATTCTTTGTTTATACCCAACCTAACTGTATTGTGTAAATCACAGGCTGGGTCATATGAATTTGCTTGTTCATTGTGTTAAGTATAATTGTTGCACAGTAAATTGTTTAATAGAGGAGTGAGACATTGATGGCATAAAATAACTAATTACGATACTGAAAAATAATAAATCATCCATTTATTAACTATTATATTTAAAAAATTAAATATCAAAAATTTGAAATGTGAATTCAGAATATTCCCTTTTTAACAAGATACACTGACATACTATTATGCCTCTTATATGTAACACACAAGAATAATAATCTATAACATCAAAACAAAAGACATTAAAAAAACAATTGTAAAATTGTTGTAAATTTCTCGAGTGTCTGACAGGAATATAAATTTTTGAATTATTATTAAAATTTTAAATCTTAGCAAATAATCTGCAAAAATAGTATTATTTTTTTTTGTTAAAACAAATTCTAAGTTTATTAATATTTTAATAAAATAATATTCACTTTAATTAAACATAATTATTGTTTACAAGACACAGTAATGTTTACAATACCCATTCTAAATTGATTGGAAAAATTATTTTTAATAAAACTTAAATATCCATATTACTTATTTTACTTCAACTATTTACATTTTCATATTAATTTTACTTCACTAGCTCATACTTCATTTCTTTGTAAGTTGTTTCTTTGTTTTGAAGAAAATAATTGTTTTTTTTTACTTCTATGTGTGTGTGTGTGTGTGTGTGTGTGTGTGTGTGCAGCTTCTGCATATATGAGACAATGACAACGATGATGATGTTGCCGATGCCGATTTCCTGTCTTTAATAAAACCCAAAGAGTGGCCCCATGTGTAAGTCATTTGCATCTTCCAGTGGCAGTGGAAAGAAAGTACATTTCTACTTATGGCATTGTCTGAATTACAAAATGTGTTTTGTAGACTTCCAATTTGATTAAATAACCATGTTTAATTATTGTCATTAATTCATTCATGTCTGGACAGGAGTTCTCTAAACAAGCAAAATACATGCATACACAGAGATCGTCCCCATTTGCAGCACAATACCTGTTTCTGCTGGTAGACCACACACTGGATAAAATCAACAGGTGATCTCATTTGACAGGCTAGAGCCTGTAATCTTTGCCTGTACATACACTACTTAAAATTATTTGTAACAACTTCTCTCTATGAATTATTTACAATACTGCCATTGTTGCCATTGTTAAATATGCAAATATATGTGTTGTTGCATATATTCCCCAGGTGTTATTGGATTTTAATGGTATTTGTATTTTATTTACATCTTCATATACGTAATTATTCACATAAACAATACGTTTTAAAACTGCTTCTTATAAAAAAAGATTTCATCAAACATAGTAAACACTGCCATGGAGCGATACAAAATTCTGCCACCTTTCTTTGGACGTATTGTCCTCCGTTGACAATATCCTGTGTCACATTGACGTGTTTTGTAGGAAGAGGCTATATAACAATGATTTTTATACCTTTCTTTTCATGGTGCTATTTCTACCTGTTTCTCTAATAACGTGCTTATTATTCTGAAACTCGTACTGTGTTCACCCTTGGTCTCTCTCTCTCTCTCTCTCTCTCTCTCTCTCTCTCTCTCTCTCTCTCTCTCTCTCTCTCTCTCTCTCTCTCTCTCTCTCGTGGGAAATAATTTCTCTTTGTCTTCTCTCACTTCGTTGTTCATGTCGTTTTCCTCTTCTCCAACCTGCTTGCATTTCTCTCTAATTGCAATTCCTTCTCTTTCTGACCAGAGTTTTCTCTTACACTCTCCTCTCTTCTTTCTTGCAGTTCCTTTTGGTTGCCATCACATATCACCTCTAGAGAATTGCTTTAATTTTTGTAATCTGTGTGAGCAAATTTAGTAATTATTCAATGGTTTTAATTCCTTGTATTCCTAGGCTTATATTTCAGTTTAAGTAGTATGCCAATTTTAACACTAACTTGTGTTCAGTGAATTTACATTTGAAAGAATTCGGAGCGGAAAACCGTCAATGACTGGACTATAAATCTCTGGAGATTGTCAAAAATAATAGCATCATTATTAATAGCATCCACTTCAAACATAGGCCTATCTCGGACTAGTTATTCTATGTGACACCTGTACATAACAATACGTATATATATATATATCGTTTGATAAGTTCAGCCATTTTTGTTTTAGGGTAAATAAATTTAAATTGTGGTTTTATGTGTACTGATTCTTTGTAAACCTGGACTCCATTTGTTCTTTATTTAATATTATCTACTTAACTGTTATTGTTGTTATAATTATCTCGTGACAACAATTTTCTCTTTAAATTTTGCAGAGCGCCAGTTATGAAATACACAGCAATAATAAAATTATAATACTATCTTTACATACAATAAAATATAAAATACTAATAATAATAGAACAATGTACTAATTCTTGTGTCACAGATTAGCAGCACTACTAATATTTATTATGCAGTGTTAAAAATAATATTAATGAATACAATTCTTTGTTTATACCCAACCTAACTGTATTGTGTAAATCACAGGCTGGGTCATATGAATTTGCTTGTTCATTGTGTTAAGTGTAATTGTTGCACAGTAAATTGTTTAATAGAGGAGTGAGACATTGATGGCATAAAATAACTAATTACGATACTGAAAAATAATAAATCATCCATTTATTAACTATTATATTTAAAAAATTAAATATCAAAAATTTGAAATGTGAATTCAGAATATTCCCTTTTTAACACGATACACAGACATACTATTATGCCTCTTATATGTAACACACAAGAATAATAATCTATAACATCAAAACAAAAGACATTAAAAAACAATTGTAAAATTGTTGTAAATTTCTCGAGTGTCTGACAGGAATATAAATTTTTGAATTATTATTAAAATTTTAAATCTTAGCAAATAATCTGCAAAAATAGTATTATTTTTTTTTTGTTAAATAAAATTGTAAGTTTATTAATATTTTAATAAATAATATTCACTTTAATTAAACATAATTATTGTTTACAAGACACAGTAATGTTTACAATACCCATTCTAAATTGATTTGAAAAATTATTTTTAATAAAACTTAAAATTCCATATTACTTATTTTACTTCAACTATTTACATTTTCATATTAATTTTACTTCACTAGCTCACACTTCAGTTCTTTGTAAGTTGTTTCTTTGTTTTGAAGAAAATAATTGTTTTTTTTTACTTCTATATGTGTGTGTGTGTGTGTGTGCAGATTCTGGATATATGAGACAATGACAATGATGATGATGTTGCCGATGCCGATTTCCTGTCTTTAATAAAACCCAAAGAGTGGCCCCATGTGTAAGTCATTTGCATCTTCCAGTGGCAGTGGAAAGAAAGTACATTTCTACTTATGGCATTGTCTGAATTACAAAATGTGTTTTGTAGACTTCCAATTTGATTAAATAACCATGTTTAATTATTGTCATTAATTCATTCATGTCTGGACAGGAGTTCTCTAACCATGCAAAATACATGCATACACAGAGATTGTCCCCATTTGCAGCACAATACCTGTTTCTGCTGGTAGACCACACACACACACACACACACTGGATAAAATCAACAGGTGATCACATTTGACAGGCTAGAGCCTGTAATCTTTGCCTGTACATACACTACTTAAAATTATTTGTAACAACTTCTCTCTATGAATTATTTACAATACTGCCATTGTTAAATATGCAAATATATGTGTTGTTGCATATATTCCCCAGGTGTTATTGGATGTGAATGGTATTTGTATTTTATTTACATCTTCATATACGTAATTATTCACATAAACAATACGTTTAAAACTGCTTCTTATAAAAAAAGATTTCATCAAACATAGTAAACACTGCCATGGAGGGATACAAAATTCTGTCACCTTTCTTTGGACGTATTGTTCTCCGTTGACAATATCCTGTGTCACATTGACGTGCTTTGTAGGAAGAGGCTATATAACAATGATTTTTATACCTTTATTTTCATGGTGCTATTTCCACCTGTTTCTCTAATAACGTGCTTATTATTCTGAAACTCGTACTGTGTTCACCCTTGGTCTCTGTCTGTCTGTCTGTCTGTCTGTCTCTCTCTCTCTCTCTCTCTCTCTCTCTCTCTCTCTTCTCTCTCTCTCTCTCTCTCTCTCTCTCTCTCTCTCTCTCTCCCTCTCTCTCTCTCGTGGGAAATAATTTCTCTTTGTCTTCTCTCACTTCGTTGTTCATGTCGTTTTGCTCTTCTCCAACCTGCTTGCATTTCTCTCTAATAGCGATTCCTTCTCTTCTGACCAAAGTTTTCTCTTACACTCTCCTCTCTTCTTTCTTGCAGTTCCTTTTGGTTGCCATCACATATCACCTCTAGAGAATTGCTTTAATTTTTGTAATCTGTGTGAGCAAATTTAGTAATTATTCAATGGTTTTAATTCCTTGTATTCCTTATATATTCCTAAGCTTATATTTCAGTTTAAGTAGTATGCCAATTTTAACACTAACTTGTGTTCAGTGAATTTTCATTTGAAAGAATTCGGAGCGGAAAACCGTCAATGACTGGACTATAAATCTCTCGAGATTGTCAAAAACAATTGCATCATTATTAATAGCATCCACTTCAAACATAGGCCTCTCTCGGACTAGTTATTCTATGTGACACCTGTACATAACAATACGTATATACATATATATATATCGTTTGATAAGTTCAGCCATTTTTGTTTTAGTGTAAATAAATTTAAATTGTGGTTTTATGTGTACTGATTCTTTGTAAACCTGGACTCCATTTGTTCTTTATTTAATATTATCTACTTAACTGTTATTGTTGTTATAATTATCTCGTGACAACAATTTTCTCTTTAAATTTTGCAGAGCGCCAGTTATGAAATACACAGCAATAATAAAATTATAATACTATCTTTACATACAATAAAATATAAAATACTAATAATAATAGAACAATGTACTAATTCTTGTGTCACAGATTAGCAGCACTACTAATATTTATTATGCAGTGTTAAAAATAATATTAATGAATACAATTCTTTGTTTATACCCAACCTAACTGTATTGTGTAAATCACAGGCTGGGTCATATCAATTTGCTTGTTCATTGTGTTAAGTATAATTGTTGCACAGTAAATTGTTTAATAGAGGAGTGAGACATTGATGGCATAAAATAACTAATTACGATACTGAAAAATAATAAATCATCCATTTATTAACTATTATATTTAAAAAATTAAATATCAAAAATTTGAAATGTGAATTCAGAATATTCCCTTTTTAACAAGATACACTGACATACTATTATGCCTCATATATGTAACACACAAGAATAATAATCTATAACATCAAAACAAAAGACATTAAAAAACAATTGTAAAATTGTTGTAAATTTCTCGAGTGTCTGACAGGAATATAAATTTTTGAATTATTATTAAAATTTTAAATCTTAGCAAATAATCTGCAAAAATAGTATTATTTTTTTTTTGTTAAATCAAATTGTAAGTTTATTAATATTTTAATAAATAATATTCACTTTAATTAAACATAATTATTGTTTACAAGACACAGTAATGTTTACAATACCCATTCTAAATTGATTGGAAAAATTATTTTTAATAAAACTTAAAATTACATATTACTTATTTTACTTCAACTATTTACATTTTCATATTAATTTTACTTCACTAGCTCACACTTCAGTTCTTTGTAAGTTGTTTCTTTGTTTTGAAGAAAATAATTGTTTTTTTTTTTAATTCTGTGTGTGTGTGTGTGTGTGTGTGTGTGTGTGTGTGTGTGTGTGTGTAGATTCTGGATATATGAGACAATGTCAACGATGATGATGTTGCCGATGCCGATTTCCTGTCTTTAATAAAACCCAAAGAGTGGCCCCATGAGTAAGTCATTTGCATCTTCCAGTGGCAGTGGAAAGAAAGTACATTTCTACTTATGGCATTGTCTGAATTACAAAATGTGTTTTGTAGACTTCAAATTTGATTTTAATAACCATGTTTAATTATTGTCATTAATTCATTCATGTCTGGACAGGAGTTCTCTAACCAAGCAAAATACATGCATGCACAGAGATCGTCCCCATTTGCAGCACAATACCTGTTTCTGCTGGTAGACCACACACACACACACACACACACACACACACACACACACACACACACACACACACACACACACACACACTGGATAAAATCAACAGGTGATCACATTTGACAGGCTAGAGCCTGTAATCTTTGCCTGTACATACACTGCTTAAAATTATTTGTAACAACTTCTCTCTATGAATTATTTACAATACTGCCATTGTTAAATATGCAAATATATGTGTTGTTGCATATATTCCCCAGGTGTTATTGAATTTGAATAGTATTGTATTTTATTTACATCTTCATATACGTAATTATTCACCTGAACAATACGTTTTAAAACTGCTTCTTATAAAAAAAGATTTCATCAAACATAGTAAACACTGCCAT
>CM068373.1:49661836-49685107 GCA_034769895.1 Magicicada septendecula
GGAAGATGCAAATGACTTTCTCATGGGGCCAATCTTTGGGTTTTATTAAAGACAGGAAATCGGCATTGGCAACATCATCATTGTTGTCATTGTCTCATATATCCAGAAGCTGCACACACACACACACACACAGAAGTAAAAAAAAACAATTATTTTCTTCAAAACAAAGAAACAACTTACAAAGAACTGAAGTGTGAGCTAGTGAAGTAAAATTAATATGAAAATCTAAATAGTTGAAGTAAAATAAGTAATATGGAATTTTAAGTTTTATTAAAAATAATTTTTCAAATCAATTTTGAATGGGTATTGTAAACATTACTGTGTCTTGTAAACAATAATTATGTTAACTTAAAGTGAATATTATTTTATTAAAATATTAATAAACTTACAATTTGATTTAACAAAAAAAAAAAATAATACTATTTTTGCAGATTATTTGCTAAGATTTAAAATTTTAATAATGATTCAAAAATTTATATTCCTGTCAGACACTCGAGAAATTTACAACAATTTTACAATTGTTTTTTAATGTCTTTTGTTTTGATGTTATAGATTATTATTCTTGTGTGTTACATATAAGAGGTATAATAGTATGTCAGTGTATCTTGTTAAAAAGGGAATATTCTGAATTCACATTTCAAATTTTTGATATATAATTTTTTTAATATAATAGTTAATAAATGGATGATTTATTATTTTTCAGTATCGTAATTAGTTATTTTATGCCATCAATGTCTCACTCCTCTATTAAACAATTTGCTGTGCAACAAATATACTTAACACAATGAACAAGCAAATTCATATGACCCAGCCTGTGATTTACACAATACAGTTAGGTTGGGTATAAACAAAGAATTGTATTCATTAATATTATTTTTAACAATGCATAATAAATATTAGTAGTGCTGCTAATCTGTGACACAAGAATTAGTACATTGTTCTATTATTATTAGTATTTTATATTTTATTGTATGTAAAGATAGTATTATAATTTTATTATTGCTGTGTATTTCATAACTGGCGCTCTGCAAAATTTAAAGAGAAAATTGTTGTCACGAGATAATTATAACAACAATAACAGTTAAGTAGATAATATTAAATAAAGAACAAATGGAGTCCAGGTTTACAAAGAATCAGTACACATAAAACCACAATTTAAATTTATTTACACTAAAACAAAAATGGCTGAACTTATCAAACGTTATATATATGTATATACGTATTGTTATGTACAGGTGTCACATAGAATAACTAGTCCGAGATAGGCCTATGTTTGAAGTGGATGCTATTAATAATGATGCTATTATTTTTGACAATCTCCAGAGATTTATAGTCCAGTCATTGATGGTTTTCCGCTCCGAATTCTTTCAAATGAAAATTCACTGAACACAAGTTAGTGTTAAAATTGGCATACTACTTAAACTGAAATATAAGCTTAGGAATATATAAGGAATACAAGGAATTAAAACCATTGAATAATTACTAAATTTGCTCACACAGATTACAAAAATTAAAGCAATTCTCTAGAGGTGATATGTGATGGCAACCAAGAGGAACTGCAAGAAAGAAGAGAGGAGAGTGTAAGAGAAAACTTTGGTCAGAAAGAGAAGGAATCGCTATTAGAGAGAAATGCAAGCAGGTTGGAGAAGAGCAAAACGACATGAACAACGAAGTGAGAGAAGACAAAGAGAAATTATTTCCCACGAGAGAGAGAGAGAGAGAGAGAGAGAGAGAGAGAGAGAGAGAGAGAGAGAGAGAGAGAGAGAGAGAGAGAGAGAGAGAGAGAGAGAGAGAGAAACAGACAGACAGAGACCAAGGGTGAACACAGTACAAGTTTCAGAATAAACAGCACGTTATTAGAGAAACAGGTAGAAATAGCACCATGAAAAGAAAGGTATAAAAATCATTGTTATATAGCCTCTTCCTACAAAGCACGTAAATGTGACACAGGATATTGTCAACGGAGAACAATACGTCCAAAGAAAGGTGGCAGAATTTTGTATCTCTCCATGGCAGTGTTTACTATGTATGATGAAATCTTTTTTTATAAGAAGCAGTTTTAAAACGTATTGTTTATGTGAATAATTACGTATATGAAGATGTAAATAAAATACAAATACCATTCAAATCCAATAACACCTGGGGAATATATGCAACAACACATATATTTGCATATTTAACAATGGCAGTATTGTAAATAATTCATAGAGAGAAGTTGTTACAAATAATTTTATGTAGTGTATATACAGGCAAAGATTACAGGCACTAGCCTGTCAAATGTGATCACCTGTTGATTTTATCCATTGTGTGTGTGTGTGTGTGTGTGTGTGTGTGTGTGTGTGTGTGTGTGTGTGTGTCTATCAGCAGAAACAGGTATTGTGCTGCAAATGGGGACGATCTCTGTGTATGCATGTATTTTGCTTGGTTAGAGAACTCCTGTCCAGACATGAATGAATTAATGACAATAATTAAACATGGTTATTTAATCAAATTTGAAGTCTACAAAACACATTTTGTAATTCAGACAATGCCATAAGTAGAAATGTACTTTCTTTCCACTGCCACTGGAAGATGCAAATGACTTTCTCATGGGGCCAATCTTTGGGTTTTATTAAAGACAGGAAATCGGCATTGGCAACATCATCATTGTTGTCATTGTCTCATATATCCAGCCAGAAGCTGCACACACACACACACACACAGAAGTAAAAAAAAACAATTATTTTCTTCAAAACAAAGAAACAACTTACAAAGAACTGAAGTGTGAGCTAGTGAAGTAAAATTAATATGAAAATCTAAATAGTTGAAGTAAAATAAGTAATATGGAATTTTAAGTTTTATTAAAAATAATTTTTCAAATCAATTTTGAATGGGTATTGTAAACATTACTGTGTCTTGTAAACAATAATTATGTTAACTTAAAGTGAATATTATTTTATTAAAATATTAATAAACTTACAATTTGATTTAACAAAAAAAAAAATAATACTATTTTTGCAGATTATTTGCTAAGATTTAAAATTTTAATAATGATTCAAAAATTTATATTCCTGTCAGACACTCGAGAAATTTACAACAATTTTACAATTGTTTTTTAATGTCTTTTGTTTTGATGTTATAGATTATTATTCTTGTGTGTTACATATAAGAGGTATAATAGTATGTCAGTGTATCTTGTTAAAAAGGGAATATTCTGAATTCACATTTCAAATTTTTGATATATAATTTTTTTAATATAATAGTTAATAAATGGATGATTTATTATTTTTCAGTATCGTAATTAGTTATTTTATGCCATCAATGTCTCACTCCTCTATTAAACAATTTGCTGTGCAACAAATATACTTAACACAATGAACAAGCAAATTCATATGACCCAGCCTGTGATTTACACAATACAGTTAGGTTGGGTATAAACAAAGAATTGTATTCATTAATATTATTTTTAACAATGCATAATAAATATTAGTAGTGCTGCTAATCTGTGACACAAGAATTAGTACATTGTTCTATTATTATTAGTATTTTATATTTTATTGTATGTAAAGATAGTATTATAATTTTATTATTGCTGTGTATTTCATAACTGGCGCTCTGCAAAATTTAAAGAGAAAATTGTTGTCACGAGATAATTATAACAACAATAACAGTTAAGTAGATAATATTAAATAAAGAACAAATGGAGTCCAGGTTTACAAAGAATCAGTACACATAAAACCACAATTTAAATTTATTTACACTAAAACAAAAATGGCTGAACTTATCAAACGTTATATATATGTATATACGTATTGTTATGTACAGGTGTCACATAGAATAACTAGTCCGAGATAGGCCTATGTTTGAAGTGGATGCTATTAATAATGATGCTATTATTTTTGACAATCTCCAGAGATTTATAGTCCAGTCATTGATGGTTTTCCGCTCCGAATTCTTTCAAATGAAAATTCACTGAACACAAGTTAGTGTTAAAATTGGCATACTACTTAAACTGAAATATAAGCTTAGGAATATATAAGGAATACAAGGAATTAAAACCATTGAATAATTACTAAATTTGCTCACACAGATTACAAAAATTAAAGCAATTCTCTAGAGGTGATATGTGATGGCAACCAAGAGGAACTGCAAGAAAGAAGAGAGGAGAGTGTAAGAGAAAACTTTGGTCAGAAAGAGAAGGAATCGCTATTAGAGAGAAATGCAAGCAGGTTGGAGAAGAGCAAAACGACATGAACAACGAAGTGAGAGAAGACAAAGAGAAATTATTTCCCACGAGAGAGAGAGAGAGAGAGAGAGAGAGAGAGAGAGAGAGAGAGAGAGAGAGAGAGAGAGAGAGAGAGAGAGAGAGAGAGAGAAACAGACAGACAGAGACCAAGGGTGAACACAGTACAAGTTTCAGAATAAACAGCACGTTATTAGAGAAACAGGTAGAAATAGCACCATGAAAAGAAAGGTATAAAAATCATTGTTATATAGCCTCTTCCTACAAAGCACATAAATGTGACACAGGATATTGTCAACGGAGAACAATACGTCCAAAGAAAGGTGGCAGAATTTTGTATCTCTCCATGGCAGTGTTTACTATGTATGATGAAATCTTTTTTTATAAGAAGCAGTTTTAAAACGTATTGTTTATGTGAATAATTACGTATATGAAGATGTAAATAAAATACAAATACCATTCAAATCCAATAACACCTGGGGAATATATGCAACAACACATATATTTGCATATTTAACAATGGCAGTATTGTAAATAATTCATAGAGAGAAGTTGTTACAAATAATTTTATGTAGTGTATATACAGGCAAAGATTACAGGCACTAGCCTGTCAAATGTGATCACCTGTTGATTTTATCCATTGTGTGTGTGTGTGTGTGTGTGTGTGTGTATGTGTGTGTGTGTCTATCAGCAGAAACAGGTATTGTGCTGCAAATGGGACGATCTCTGTGTATGCATGTATTTTGCTTGGTTAGAGAACTCCTGTCCAGACATGAATGAATTAATGACAATAATTAAACATGGTTATTTAATCAAATTTGAAGTCTACAAAACACATTTTGTAATTCAGACAATGCCATAAGTAGAAATGTACTTTCTTTCCACTGCCACTGGAAGATGCAAATGACTTACACATGGGGCCACTCTTTGGGTTTTATTAAAGACAGGAAATCGGCATCGGCAACATCATCATCGTTGTCATTGTCTCATATATCCAGAAGCTGCACACACACACACACACACACACACACACACATACACACACACACACACATATAGAAGTTAAAAAAAAAACAATTATTTTCTTCAAACAAAGAAACAACTTACAAAGAACTGAAGTGTGAGCTAGTGAAGTAAAATTAATATGAAAATGTAAATAGTTGAAGTAAAATAAGTAATATGGAATTTTAAGTTTTATTAAAAATAATTTTGCAAATCAATTTAGAATGGGTATTGTAAACATTACTGTGTCTTGTAAACAATAATTATGTTTACTTAAAGTGAATATTATTTTATTAAAATATTAATAAACTTACAATTTGATTTAACAAAAAAAAAATAATACTATTTTTGCAGATTATTTGCCAAGATTTAAAATTTTAATAATGATTCAAAAATTTATATTCCTCTCAGACACTCGAGAAATTTACAACAATTTTACAATTGTTTTTTAATGTCTTTTGTTTTGATGTTATAGATTATTATTCTTGTGTGTTACATATAAGAGGCATAATAGTATGTCAGTGTATCTTGTTAAAAAGGGAATATTCTGAATTCACATTTCAAATTTTGATATTTAATTTTTTAAATATAATAGTTAATAAATGGATGATTTATTATTTTTCAGTATCGTAATTAGTTATTTTATGCCATCAATGTCTCACTCCTCTATTAAACAATTTACTGTGCAACAATTATACTTAACACAATGAACAAGCAAATTCATATGACCCAGCCTGTGATTTACACAATACAGTTAGGTTGGGTATAAACAAAGAATTGTATTCATTAATATTATTTTTAACACTGCATAATAAATATTAGTAGTGCTGCTAATCTGTGACACAAGAATTAGTACATTGTTCTATTATTATTAGTATTTTATATTTTATTGTATGTAAAGATAGTATTATAATTTTATTATTGCTGTGTATTTCATAACTGGCGCTCTGCAAAATTTAAAGAGAAAATTGTTGTCACGAGATAATTATAACAACAATAACAGTTAAGTAGATAATATTACATAAAGAACAAATGGAGTCCAGGTTTACAAAGAATCAGTACACATAAAACCACAATTCACATTTATTTACACTAAAACAAAAATGGCTGAACTTATCAAACGATATATATATGTATATACGTATTGTTATGTACAGGTGTCACATAGAATAACTAGTCCGAGATAGGCCTATGTTTGAAGTGGATGCTATTAATAATGATGCTATTATTTTTGACAATCACCAGAGATTTATAGTCCAGTCATTGATGGTTTTCTGCTCCGAATTCTTTCAAATGAAAATTCACTGAACACAAGTTAGTGTTCTTTTTAAAATTAATATGAAAATGTAAATAGTTGACGTAAAATAAGTAATATGGAATTTTAAGTTTTATTAAAAATAATTTTTCCAATCAAGTTAGAATGGGTATTGTAAACAATAATTATGTTTACTTAAAGTGAATATTATTTTATTAAAATATTAATAAACTTACAATTTGATTTAACAAAAAAAAATAATACTATTTTTGCAGATTATTTGCTAAGATTTAAAATTTTAATAATGATTCAAAAATTTATATTCCTGTCAGACACTCGAGAAATTTACAAGAATTTTACAATTGTTTTTTAATGTCTTTTGTTTTGATGTTATAGATTATTATTCTTGTGTGTTACATATAAGAGGCATAATAGTATGTCAGTGTATCTTGTTAAAAAGGGAATATTCTGAATTCACATTTCAAATTTTTGATATTTAATTTTTTAAATATAATAGTTAATAAATGGATAACTTATTATTTTTCAGTATCGTAATTAGTTATTTTATGCCATCAATGTCTCACTCATCTATTAAACAATTTACTGTGCAACAATTATACTTAACACAATGAACAAGCAAATTCATATGACCCAGCTTGTGATTTACACAATACAGTTAGGTTGGGTATAAACAAAGAACTGTATTCATTAATATTATTTTTAAGACTGCACAATAAATATTAGTGCTGCTAATCTGTGACACAAGAACTAGTACATTTTTCTATTATTATTCGTATTTTATATTTTATTGTATGCAAAGATAGTATTATAATTTTATTATTGCTGTGTATTTCATAACTGGCGCTCTGCAAAATTTAAAGAGAAAATTGTTGTCACGAGATAATTATAACAACAAAAACAGTTAAGTAGATAATATTAAATAAAGAACAAATGGAGTCCAGGTTTACAAAGAATCAGTACACATAAAACCACAATTTAAATTTATTTACACTAAAACAAAAATGGCTGAACTTATCAAACGTTATATATATGTATATACGTATTGTTATGTACAGGTGTCACATAGAATAACTAGTCCGAGATAGGCCTATGTTTGAAGTGGATGCTATTAATAATGATGCTATTATTTTTGACAATCTCCAGAGATTTATAGTCCAGTCATTGATGGTTTTCCGCTCCGAATTCTTTCAAATGAAAATTCACTGAACACAAGTTAGTGTTAAAATTGGCATACTACTTAAACTGAAATATAAGCTTAGGAATATATAAGGAATACAAGGAATTAAAACCATTGAATAATTACTAAATTTGCTCACACAGATTACAAAAATTAAAGCAATTCTCTAGAGGTGATATGTGATGGCAACCAAGAGGAACTGCAAGAAAGAAGAGAGGAGAGTGTAAGAGAAAACTTTGGTCAGAAAGAGAAGGAATCGCTATTAGAGAGAAATGCAAGCAGGTTGGAGAAGAGCAAAACGACATGAACAACGAAGTGAGAGAAGACAAAGAGAAATTATTTCCCACGAGAGAGAGAGAGAGAGAGAGAGAGAGAGAGAGAGAGAGAGAGAGAGAGAGAGAGAGAGAGAGAGAGAGAGAGAGAAACAGACAGACAGAGACCAAGGGTGAACACAGTACAAGTTTCAGAATAAACAGCACGTTATTAGAGAAACAGGTAGAAATAGCACCATGAAAAGAAAGGTATAAAAATCATTGTTATATAGCCTCTTCCTACAAATGTAAATGTGACGCAGGATATTGTCAACGGAGAACAATACGTCCAAAGAAAGGTGGCAGAATTTTGTATCCCTCCATGGCAGTGTTTACCATGTTTGATGAAATCTTTTTTTATAAGAAGCAGTAAAAAAACGTATTGTTTATATGAATAATTACGTATATGAAGTGTAACGTATTTCCGCGTTACAAATCCAGGGAACCCATCTTAACTGACATCTGCCAATTACATGGGCTGCCTACGTTGTAATGAACTGTATTTTAAGTCAAATTAATTGAACAAATTACTTAATATAAGTATAAGGAAACAAGGGAAGGTATTTTACTGATTTATGCACTCATGTTCATGTGTAACAAGACGACTTCTCTTTATTATCAACAGTTACTAAAAGATACCATGACATCATTAATTAAACTAAAATATTTAAATGCTTTTTTCATAAAACTTTGGGATCAAATTGATTATGTATTCTTATACCTCGGATCCGAGTTTACTTTATGTATATTTCTAGTAAAGACTTCTAATTATTTTCAGTTCATCTAGACGCTTGCAAGATTTGAAGAATGGCATTATTACTTGAAGTGATAATAAATTACATTTACATTTAAGGCGTTACAACGTATGATAATTGAATTTTACAGTAAACTCTTAGATTGTCTCATTTTAATTTTAAATAAAATTAATCGTCTTTGAAAAGTCTCTTTTTAAAAGTGAGTTGTGTATAAAATATGATTAACCCTCGATAGCCAAGCTATCGAGTCACCTTTACAATTGCTCGTAGTAACCTCGTCCTGGGGTGTCTGTCTTGGGAATTCTTGGAGTCGGCGTCATCATCTGGGTCGTGTCTTCGGCAAGAGTTAGGTCGGATATTCACTGCGGAGATTGAAGTTTCTTTGGTGAAAGTATGTGTAGATTCACGGAGGCCCTAGGCAGCGTCTTATGCATCGTATACGTGTATTTATGAAGTTTCTGCAGATCACATCTTCAGGAGTGATGTTGTAATTGGATTTACCTCTTGAGGGGAGACGTCATCTTGCTTACCACTAGTTCAGTTTTTTGTGTTACATTTTACATTTTCTTCTTAACACATATTTATATTATTGATACATTACACAATGCTTTCCACGTTTAGCAGTGGTAGCTAATCTTCTAAAGTTAAATAAAAAAACAAATACATTTTGGTGGAGCTCTCGCTTTTACGTCTGTACGGTGTGAAGGCAACATAGCAACTCTCTTGCTCGATTCAACTGGTACATAACAAAGGAGAGGGGCAAGTACTCCGCGACAATATAGTTCCTATTTTTATTTAAGCTAACATTCTTATTACCAAAAACCATACCTTAATTATTCGTATATAATTTAAGTGAGTTATTTTAACTACTATTCGTGTCTTCAAATTTCTAATTATAAACATTATGATTTTTATATCTTCCTACATTACAGACGACTCGATAAACACGTTGAGTCCGGAATTAACAGGTCACCGAATGATGACTAGCAAAGGGGTAATAATGATAATAATAACTTTTTACAATTCGGCCTTTTTTATTAATGCTTCTGTTGATTTTCAATCACTTCTCATTCTCCTACTGAGTTAATACAGGGGTTTAGGTTTTATAGTGCGATTTAAAAATACTTAATCGCTCGCAAACTTAATTTTTATTTATTTAAGATTACAGTTAGAATTAAATCGTCACATACTCCACCGCTTAAGTTTCACGTTACGGGGTTTTTTTGTGAATCTAACGCACAATTGGGGACTTGGAGTATGTATGGTGTCAGTGTGTGAAGTTATTTATTATTACTATTATTTATTATTAGTACACGGTTTGTTTTCTCTATCTATCTTTAAATGATCTTGTTCATTTAAATGTTCACCTTCGTGAAATTCCCTTTTTCTCACTTCTTACAGTGCTAACTTATATTTTAATTCTTAATACTAATTTCCCTAATTATCCGTAACTCACAATATCGTGGCCCGACTGACATCGGCTTACTCTAACTACACCAGTTAGCTTTCAGCACTCATTAATGATCTTTTGGCACCTTTCTGCCCCCATCATTACCCTTTTCAGTCGGCGCCGTTGTGACTTGTTACGTTACATGTATATAATTATTTCTTAATTATATATCATAAACTTATCTCTAATATAATCTAAAGAGGATCCCATACTCCACTTTAGATCATTGCTAATCCTAACATCTTATACTACAGAGAGAAGCGGAATCTCACGAAGATAATTCTCTTTTATCTCTTTAACAATATTTAAACAAACTATGCGGAAGGGGAGACACTTTACACACTGCATTGTAATACACACTAGGGAGGTTTTCAATTGTTTAGGGATGCTACCGTTTCGTACAATAAGGGGGAAGGTGAGTGGCTGCTTACTACAATTCTCAACATGCTTTATTTCCTCGAACAGGCCACGACCGGGGTGTTTATAATCTGCAACTATACTTGTATTATTATTTTCTTTTTTTTATTCGCTGCTACACTTCACACAATTTAGTTTAAATCAAGATTTATTCAGCCTTATTATTTAAGCAATTATTATTATTCACTTATTATTATTTTCTTTATTTATTTATTATTTACTTAGGGGAGATTTAACAAACTTACCTAGAACTATTTCCTATTTAATTACCATATTTATTTAGCACACTTTATTTATTATTATAAATTTATTTTTATTAAGTCACTACATTATTTAATTGTCGTCAGTATATTATTTAATTGTCCTCACGGTGAAAATACTTGCTCTACTATACTATACACACTAATTACATAGATAAGATAAATTCTTGAGTAAATAATTTGCATAATTCAGAAAAGAATAATTTCTCTTCTAAGGGAGAGACAGAAATTCCACACACACATATTTTTCAAAGTTAAATAGCCGATCAGCTGTTTGCTGGAATGTAGGCCACCCTCTTTTATTTAGTAAACAAAGGTAGGGTCAGTGTGTCCGTGAGAATGCGGGGGTTTACGCTCACATATTGTTCTCTACACAATGCCACCGATTACTTCTTTGACAGGTCATAGCTGGAGAAGCCAGCTCAGATGTTAGGGTGAATCTCATTCAACAACGCACGCCTTCAACTTACACTTGTATTACGGTTATAACAGTTTGACTTTATTAATTCTTGTACTTTCCCCAATTAAATTAATTATTTATTTTGGTAACAATTTCAAGTTACGAAAAACTTTCCACATAATTAACCGGGTCTACTTCACACAGGAGCATTATTATTAACAAATTTTTTTCTTTTTTTTTGTGACGACAGACATACACTAACATATACGATGCAGGCTTATTCAAGAAACAACAGGTCTTGGATTGTCATTATATAAACCTGTTAAAGACTGAGCAGTTGACCAAGCATTACAATTCATGTACCTACTTGCATTTAGCTTCATACAATGATATTTCAATTTATACTGACTATCATTTACATATCTCAAAACAAATTCATTTTTTTCTTGAAAATTAAAGTTACTTCAATTACATTCTCTGAGTGCATAGATCAATAACTGAATGCCGTGAGTTATCTACCTTACTAATAAATTAAGTAGTAGCAGAGTGGCGCAATTTTGTGACACTCTGTACACAATTACACTTACAAGACAGCAACAACACAATACACAATTAATTATTATTTACAGCAAAGCAAAGCAAAGCAGAGTGGCGCAATTTTGTAACGTATAGTATTTCCACGTTACAAATCCAGGGAACCCATCTTAACTGACATCTGCCAATTACATGGGCTGCCTACGTTGTAACGAACTGTATTTTAAGTCAAATTAATTGAACAAATTACTTAATATAAGTATAAGTAAACAAGGGAAGGTATTTTACTGATTTATGCACTCATGTTCACGTGTAACAAGACGACTTCTCTTTATTATCAACAGTTACTAAAAGATACCATGACATCATTAATTAAACTAAAATATTTAAATGCTTTTCATAAAACTTTGGCATCAAATTGATTATGTATTTTTGTACCTCGGATCTGAGTTTACTTTATGTATATTTATAGTAAAAGACTTCTAATTATTTTCAGTTCATCTAGACGCTTGCAAGACTTCTTCTACCATTTGAAGAATGGCATTATTACTTGAAGTGACAATAAATTACATTTACATTTAAGGCGTTACAACGTATGATAATTGAATTTTACAGTAAACTCTTAGATTGTCTCATTTTAATTTTAAGTAAAATTAATCGTCTTTGAAAAGTCTCTTTTTAGAAGTGAGTTGTGTATCAAATATGATTAACCCTCGATAGCCAAGCTATCGAGTCACCTTTACAATTGCTCGTAGTAACCTCATCCTGGAATGTCTGTCTTGGGAATTCTTGGAGTCGGCGTCATCATCTGGGTCGTGTCTTCGGCAAGAGTTAGGTCGGATGTTCACTGCGGAGATTGAGGTTTATTTGGTAAAAGTATGTGTAGATTTACGGAGGTCCTAGGCAGCGTCTTATGCATCGTATACGTGTATTTATGAAGTTTCTGCAGATCACATCTTCAGGAGTGATGTTGTAATTGGATTTACCTCTTGAGGGGAGACGTCATCTTGCTTACCACTAGTTCAGTTTTTGTTTTACATTTTACATTTTCTTCTTAACACATATTTATATTATTGATACATTACACAATGCTTTCCACGTTTAGCAGTGGTAGCTAATCTTCTAAAGTTAAATAAAAAAACAAATACATTTTGGTGGAGCTCTCGCTCTTACGTCTGTACGGTGTGAAGGCAACATAGCGACTCTCTGCTCGATTCAACTGGTACATATTAACGGAGAGGGGCAAATACTCCGCGACAATATAGTTCCTATATTTATTTAAGTTAACATTCTTATTACCAAAAACCATACCTTAATTATTCATATATAATTTAAGTGAGTTATTTTAACTACTATTCGTGTCTTCAAATTTCTAATTATAAACATTATGATTTTTATATCTTCCTAAATTACAGACGACTCGATAAACACGTTGAGTCCGGAATTAACAGGTCAGGTCACCGCATGATGACTAGCAAAGGGTTAATAATGATAATAATAACTTTTTAAAACTCGGCCTTTTTTATTAATGCTTCTGTTGTTTTCAATCACTTCTCATTCTCCTACTGAGTTAATACGGGGGTTTAGGTTTTATAGTGCAATTTAAAAATACTTAATCGCTCGCAAACTTAATTTTTATTTATTTAAGATTACAGTTAGAATTAAATCGTCACAGAAGATGTAAATAAAATACGAATACCATTCAAATCCAATAATGCCTGGGGAATATATGCAACAAGACATATATTTGCATATTTGACAATGGCAGTATTGTAAATAATTCATAGAGAGAAGTTGTTACAAATAATTTTAAGTAGTGTATGTACAGGCAAAGATTACAGGCACTAGCTTGTCAAATGTGATCACCTGTTGATTTTATCCAGTGTGTGTGTGTGTGTGGTCTACAAGCAGAAACAGGTATTGTGCTGCAAATGGGGACAATCTCTGTGTATTCATGTATTTTGTTTGGTTAGAGAACTCCTGTCCAGACACGATTGAATTAATGACAATTATTAAACATGGTTATTAAATCAAATTTGAAGTCTACGAAACACATTTTTTAATTCAGACAATGCCATAAGTAGAAATGTACTTTCTTTCCACTGCCACTGGAAGATGCAAATGACTTACTCATGGGGCCACTCTTTGGGTTTTATTAAAGACAGAAAATCGGCATCGGCAACATCATCATCGTTGTCATTGTCTCATATATCCAGAAGCTGCACACACACACACACACACACAGAAGTAAAAAAAAACAATTATTTTCTTCAAAACAAAGAAACAACTTACAAAGAACTGAAGTATGAGCTAGTGAAGTAAAATTAATATGAAAATGTAAATAGTTGAAGTAAAATAAGTAATATGGAATTTTAAGTTTTATTAAAAATAATTTTTCCAATCAATTTAGAATGGGTATTGTAAACATTACTGTGATTGTAAACAATAATTATGTTTACTTAAAGTGAATATTATTTTATTAAAATATTAATAAACTTACAATTTGATTTAACAAAAAAAAAAATAATACTATTTTTGCAGATTATTTGCTAAAATTTAAAATTTTAATAATGATTCAAAAATTAATATTCCTGTCAGACACTCGAGAAATTTACAAGGATTTTACAATTGTTTTTTAATGTCTTTTGTTTTGATGTTATAGATTATTATTCTTGTGTGTTACATATAAGAGGCATAATAGTATGTCAGTGTATCTTGTTAAAAAGGGAATATTCTGAATTCACATTTCAAATTTTTGGTATTTAATTTTTTAAATATAATAGTTAATAAATGGATGATTTATTATTTTTCAGTATCGTAATTAGTTATTTTATGCCATCAATGTCTCACTCCTCTATTAAACAATTTACTGTGCAACAATTATACTTAACACAATGAACAAGCAAATTCATATCACCCAGCTTGTGATTTACACAATACAGTTAGGTTGGGTATAAACAATGAATTGTATCCATTAATATTATTTTTAACACTGCATAATAAATATTAGTGCTGCTAATCTGTGACACAAGAATTAGTACATTTTTCTATTATTATTTGTATTTTATATTTTATTGTATGCAAAGATAGTACTATAATTTTATTATTGCTGTGTATTTCACAACTGGCACTCTGCAAAATTTAAAGACAAAATTGTTGTCACGAGATAATTATAACAACAAAAACAGTTAAGTAGATAATATTAAATAAAGAACAAATGGAGTCCAGGTTTACGAAGAATCAGTACACATAAAACCACAATTTAAATTTATTTACACTAAAACAAAAATGGCTGAACTTATCAAACGATTTATATATGTATATACAAATTGTTATGTACAGGTGTCACATAGAATAACTAGCCCGAGATAGGCCTATGTTTGAAGTGGATGCTATTAATAATAATGCTATTATTTTTGACAATCTCCAGAGATTTTATAGTCCAGTCATTGACGGTTTTCCGCTCCGAATTCTTTCAAATTAAAATTCACAGAAACACAAGTTAGTGTTAAAATTGGCATACTACTTAAACTGAAATATAAGATTAGGAATATATAAGGAATACAAGGAATTAAAACCATTGAATAATTACTAAATTTGCTAACACTGATTACAAAAATTAAAGCAATTCTCTAGGAGGTGATACGTGATGGCAACCAAAGGAACTGCAAGAAAGAAGAGAGGGGAGTGTAAGAGAAAACTTTGGTCAGAAAGAGAAGGAATCGCTATTAGAGAGAAATGCAAGCAAGGTTCGAGAAGAGCAAAACGATATGAACAACGACGTGAGAGAAGACAAAGAGAAATTATTTCCCACGAGAGAGAGAGAGAGAGAGAGAGAGAGAGAGAGAGAGAGAGAGAGAGAGAGAGAGAGAGAGAGAGAGGGTGAGAGAGAGAGAGAGTGAGAGAGAGAGAGACAGACAGACAGAGACCAAGGGTGAACACAGTACGCGTTTCAGAATAAACAGCACGTTATTAGAGAAACAGGTAGAAATAGCACCATGAAAAGAAAGGTATAAAAATCATTGTTATATAGCCTCTTCCTACAAAGCATGTAAATGTGACACAGGATATTGTCAACGGTGAACAATACGTGCAAAGAAAGGTGGCAGAATTTTGTATCCCTCCATGGCAGTGTTTACTATGTTTGATGAAATCTTTTTTTTTATAAGAAGCAGTTTTTTAACGTATTGTTTATGTGAATAATTACGTATATGAAGATGTAAATAAAATACAAATATCATTCAAATCCAATAACAACTGGGGAATATATGCAACAACACATATATTTGCATATTTAACAATGGCAGTATTGTAAATAATTCATAGAGCAAAGTTGTTACAAATAATTTTAAGTAGTGTATGTACAGGCAAAGATTACAGGCTCTAGCCTGTCAAATGTGATCACCCGTTGTTTTTATCCAGTGTATGTGTGTGTGTGTGTGTGTGTGTGTGTGTGGTCTACCAGGAGTAACAGGTATTGTGCTGCAAATGGGGACGATCTCTGTGTATGCATGTATTTTGCTTGGTTAGAGAACTCCTGTCCAGACACGATTGAATTAATGACAATAATTAAACATGGTTATTTAGTCAAATTTGAAGTCTACGAAACACATTTTGTAATTCAGACAATGCCATATGTGGAAATGTACTTTCTTTCCACTGCCACTGGAAGATGCAAATGACTTACTCATGGGGCCACTCTTTGGGTTTTATTAAAGACAGGAAATCGGCATCGGCAACATCATCATCGTTGTCATTGTCTCATATATCCAGAAGCTGTACACACACACACACACACACACACACACACACACACACACAACACACACACACACACACACACACACACACACACACACACACACAGAAGTAAAAAAAACAATTATTTTCTTCAAAACAAAGAAACAACTTACAAAGAACTGAAGTATGAGCTAGTGAAGTAAAATTAATATGAAAATGTAAATAGTTGAAGTAAAATACGTAATATGGAATTTTAAGTTTTATTAAAAATAATTTTTCCAATCAATTTAGAATGGGTATTGTAAACATTACTGTGTCTTGTAAACAATAATTATGTTTACTTAAAGTGAATATTATTTTATTAAAATATTAATAAACTTACAATTTGATTTAACATTATTATTCTTGTGTGTTACATATAAGAGGCATAATAGTATGTCAGTGTATCTTGTTAAAAAGGGAATATTCTGAATTCACATTTCAAATTTTTGATATTTAATTTTTTAAATATAATAGTTAATAAATGGATGATTTATTATTTTTCAGTATCGTAATTAGTTATTTTATGCCATCAATGTCTCACTCCTCTATTAAACAATTTACTGTGCAACAATTATACTTAACACAATGAACAAGCAAATTCATATGACCCAGCTTGTGATTTACACAATACAGTTAGGTTGGGTATAAACAAAGAATTGTATTCATTAATATTATTTTTAACACTGCATAATAAATATTAGTGCTGCTAATCTGTGACACAAGAATTAGTACATTGTTCTATTATTATTAGTATTTTATATTTTATTGTATGCAAAGATAGTATTATAATTTTATTATTGCTGTGTATTTCATAACTGGCGCTCTGCAAAATTTAAAGAGAAAATTGTTGTCACGAGATAATTATAACAACAAAAACAGTTAAGTAGATAATATTAAATAAAGAACAAATGGAGTCCAGGTTTACCAAGAATCAGTACACATAAAACCACAATTTAAATTTATTTACACTAAGACAAAATGGCTGAACTTATCAAACGATTTATATATGTATATACGTATTGTTATGTACAGGTGTCACATACAATAACTAGTCCGGGATAGGCCTATGTTTAAAGTGGATGCTATTAATAATAATGCTATTATTTTTGACAATCTCCAGAGATTTTATAGTCCAGTCATTGACGGTTTTCCGCTACGAATTCTTTCAAATGAAAATTCACTGTACACAAGTTAGTGTTAAAATTGGCATACTACTTAAACTGAAATATAAGATTAGGAATATATAAGGAATACAAGGAATTAAAACCATTGAATAATTACTAAATTTGCTAACACAGATTACAAAAATTAAAGCAATTCTCTAGGAGGTGATATGTGATGGCAACCAAAAGGAACTGCAAGAAAGACAGAGAGGAGAGTGTAAGAGAAAACTTTGGACAGAAAGAGAAGGAATCGCTATTAGAGAGAAATGCAAGCAAGGTTCGAGAAGAGCAAAACGATATGAACAACGAAGTGAGAGAAGACAAAGAGAAATTATTCCCACGAGAGGGAGAGAGAGAGAGAGAGAGAGTGAGAGAGAGCGAGAGAGAGAGAGAGAGAGAGAGGGAGAGAGAGAGAGAGAGAGAGAGAGAGAGAGAGAGAGAGAGAGAGAGAGAGAGAGAGAGAGAGAGAGAGAGAGAGAGAGAGACAGACAGACAGACAGACAGACAGACAGACAGAGACCAAGGGTGAACACAGTACGCGTTTCAGAATAAACAGCACATTATTAGAGAAACAGGTAGAAATAGCACCATGAAATGAAAGGTATAAAAATCATTGTTATATAGCCTCTTCCTACAAAGCATGTAAATGTGACACAGGATATTGTCAACGGAGAACAATACGTCCAAAGAAAGGTGGCAGAATTTTGTATCCCTCCATGGCAGTGTTTACTATGTTTGATGAAATCTTTTTTTTTATAAGAAGCAGTTTTAAAACGTATTGTTTATGTGAATAATTACGTATATGAAGATGAAAATAAAATACAAATATCATTCAAATCCAATAACAACTGGGGAATGTATGCAACAACACATATATTTGCATATTTAACAATGGCAGTATTGTAAATAATTCATAGAGCAAAGTTGTTACAAATAATTTTAAGTAGTGTATGTACAGGCAAAGATTACAGGCTCTAGCGCTGTCAAATGTGATCACCCGTTGTTTTTATCCAGTGTGTGTGTGTGGTCTACCAGCAGAAACAGGTATTGTGCTGCAAATGGGGACGATCTCTGTGTATGCATGTATTTTGCTTGGTTAGGAGAACTCCTGTCCAGACACGATTGAATTAATGACAATAATTAAACATGGTTATTTAATCAAATTTGAAGTCTACGAAACACATTTTGTAATTCTGACAATGCCATAAGTAGAAATGTACTTTCTTTCCACTGCCACTGGAAGACGCAAATGGCTTACTCATGGGGCCACTCTTTGAATTTTATTAAAGACGGGAAATCAGCATCGGCAACATCATCATCGTTGTCATTGTCTCATATATCCAGAAGCTGTATACACACACACACTGGATAGAAACAACGGGGTGATCACATTTGACAGGCTACAGCCTGTAATCTTTGCCTGTACATACACTACTTAAAATTATTTGTAACAACTTTGCTCTATGAATTATTTACAATACTGCCATTTTGTAATTCAGACAATGCCATAAATAGAAATGTACTTTCTTTCCACTGCCACTGGAAGATGCAAATGACTTACTCATGGGGCCACTCTTTGGGTTTTATTAAAGACAGGAAATCGGCATCGGCAACATCAATAATCGTTGTCATTGTCTCATATATCCAGAAGCTGTACACACACACACACACACACACACACACACACACACACACACACACAGAGAAGTAAAAAAAAACAATTATTTTCTTCAAAACAAAGAAACAACTTACAAAGAAATGAAGTATGAGCTAGTGAAGTAAAATTAATATGAAAATGTAAATAGTTGAAGTAAAATAAGTAATATGGAATTTTAAGTTTTATTAAAAATAATTTTTCCAATCAATTTAGAATGGGTATTGTAATCCAGAAGCTGTACACACACACACACACATGCACACACACACACACACACACACACACACAGAAGTATTTAATTTTTTAAATATAATAGTTAATAAATGGATGATTTATTATTTTTCAGTATTGTAATTAGTTATTTTATGCCATCAATGTCTCACTCCTCTATTAAACAATTTGCTGTGCAACAATTATACTTAACACAATGAACAAGCAAATTCATATGACCCAGCTTGTGATTTACACAATACAGTTAGGTTGGGTATAAACAAAGAATTGTATTCATTAATATTATTTTTAACACTGCATAATAAATATTAGTGCTGCTAATCTGTGACACAAGAATTAGTACATTGTTCTATTATTATTAGTATTTTATATTTTATTGTATGCAAAGATAGTATTATAATTTTATTATTGCTGTGTATTTCATAACTGGCGCTCTGCAAAATTTAAAGAGAAAATTGTTGTCACGAGATAATTATAACAACAAAAACAGTTAAGTAGATAATATTAAATAAAGAACAAATGGAGTCCAGGTTTACCAAGAATCAGTACACATAAAACCACAATTTAAATTTATTTACACTAAGACAAAAATGGCTGAACTTATCAAACGATTTATATATGTATATACGTATTGTTAAGTACAGGTGTCACATACAATAACTAGTCCGGGATAGGCCTATGTTTAAAGTGGATGCTATTAATAATAATGCTATTATTTTTGACAATCTCCAGAGATTTTATAGTCCAGTCATTGACGGTTTTCCGCTACGAATTCTTTCAAATGAAAATTCACTGTACACAAGTTAGTGTTAAAATTGGCATACTACTTAAACTGAAATATAAGATTAGGAATATATAAGGAATACAAGGAATTAAAACCATTGAATAATTACTAAATTTGCTAACACAGATTACAAAAATTAAAGCAATTCTCTAGGAGGTCATATGTGATGGCAACCAAAAGGAACTGCAAGAAAGAAGAGAGGAGAGTGTAAGAGAAAACTTTGGTCAGAAAGAGAAGGAATCGCTATTAGAGAGAAATGCAAGCAAGGTTGGAGAAGAGCAAAACGATATGAACAACGAAGTGAGAGAAGACAAAGAGAAATTATTTCCCACGAGAGAGAGAGAGAGAGAGAGAGAGAGAGAGAGGGGGAGAGAGAGAGAGAGAGAGAGAGAGAGAGAGAGAGAGAGAGAGAGAGAGAGAGAGAGAGAGAGAGAGAGAGAGAGAGACAGACAGACAGACAGACAGACAGAGACCAAGGGTGAACACAGTACGCGTTTCAGGATAAACAGCACGTTATTAGAGAAACAGTAGAAATAGCACCATGAAAAGAAAGGTATAAAAATCATTGTTATATAGCCTCTTCCTACAAAGCATGTAAATGTGACACAGGATTTTGTCAACGGAGAACAATACGTCCAAAGAAAGGTGGCAGAATTTTGTATCCCTCCATGGCAGTGTTTACTATGTTTGATGAAATCTTTTTTTTTATAAGAAGCAGTTTTTTAACGTATTGTTTATGTGAATAATTACGTATATGAAGATGTAAATAAAATACAAATATCATTCAAATCCAGTAACAACTGGGGAATATATGCAACAACACATATATTTGCATATTTAACAATGCAGTATTGTAAATAATACATAGAGCAAAGTTGTTACAAATAATTTTAAGTAGTGTATGTACAGGCATAGATTACAGGCTCTAGCCTGTCAAATGTGATCACCCGTTGTTTTTATCCAGTGTGTGTGTGTGTGTGTGTGTGTGTGTGTGGTCTACCAGCAGAAACAGGTATTGTGCTGCAAATGGGGACGATCTCTGTGTATGCATGTATTTTGCTTGGTTAGAGAACTCCTGTCCAGACACGATTGAATTAATGACAATAATTAAACATGGTTATTTAATCAAATTTGAAGTCCACGAAACACATTTTGTAATTCAGACAATGCCATAAGTAGAAATGTACTTTCTTTCCACTGCCACTGGAAGATGCAAATGACTTACTCATGGGGCCACTCTTTGGGTTTTATTACTTACTTACTTCTTCCTACAGGCGTCCAGCTTCAACTGTAGCCGATAGCCCGATGTCCATTGTAGATCATAGAAGCGATAGCCCAGTACTTCTTATTGCTCATGATTTCTTGCCATCCCGACACTTGCATCCTTAAGATATCCCTTGCGGCAATCGGGTAATGACATTTTATAAGTATATGTTCAAGGTTCTCCTCTCCGTCTTCACACAATAAGCATTGTGGCGTATCTGTGAGATTGAACCTAAAGAGATATTCTTGGGTAACGATATGGCCGGTACGTGCCCTCGCAGCAAAAGCAGCTATCGGACGCGCTACTCCCTTGTAGATGTCTTCCTTGGCCGGCACAGGTTGTATTTGGTATAAGCTGCGACCTGTGGTTGCTGATTTCCAACTGTCCTCCCAAGAGCTCCTGAAGTGTCGGTTCTTTGGGTTTTATTAAAGACAGGAAATCGGCATCGGCAACATCATCATCGTTGTCATTGTCTCATATATCCAGAAGCTGTACACACACACACACACACACACACACACACACAGAAATAAAAAAAACAATTATTTTCTTCAAACAAAGAAACAACTTACAAAGAACTGAAGTATGAGCTAGTGAAGTAAAATTAATATGAAAATGTAAAAAGTTGAAGTAAAATAAGTAATATGGAATTTTAAGTTTTATTAAAAACAATTTTTCCAATCAATTTAGAATGGGTATTGTAAACATTACTGCGTCTTGTAAACAATAATTATGTTTACTTAAAGTGAATATTATTTTATTAAAATATTAATAAACTTACAATTTGATTTAACATTATTATTCTTGTGTGTTACATATAAGAGGCATAATAGTATGTCAGTGTATCTTGTTAAAAAGGGAATATTCTGAATTCACATTTCAAATTTTTGATATTTAATTTTTTAAATATAATAGCTAATAAATGGATGATTTATTATTTTTCAGTATCGTAATTAGTTATTTTATGCCATCACTGTCTCACTCCTCTATTAAACAATTTACTGTGCAACAATTATACTTAACACAATGAACAAGCAAATTCATATGACCCAGCTTGTGATTTACACAATACAGTTAGGTTGGGTATAAACAAAGAATTGTATTCATTAATATTATTTTTAACACTGCATAATAAATATTAGTGCTGCTAATCTGTGACACAAGAATTAGTACATTGTTCTATTATTATTAGTATTTTATATTTTATTGTATGCAAAGATAGTATTATAATTTATTATTGCTGTGTATTTCATAACTGGCGCTCTGCAAAATTTAAAGAGAAAATTGTTGTCACGAGATAATTATAACAACAAAAACAGTTAAGTAGATAATATTAAATAAAGAACAAATGGAGTCCAGGTTTACCAAGAATCAGTACACATAAAACCACAATTTAAATTTATTTACACTAAAACAAAAATGGCTGAACTTATCAAACGATATATATATGTATATACTTATTGTTATGTACAGGTGTCACATAGAATAACTAGTCCGAGATAGGCCTATGTTTGAAGTGGATGCTATTAATAATGATGCTATTATTTTTGACAATCTCCAGAGATTTTATAGTCCAGTCATTGACG